>QNGE01001153.1:57046-188313 GCA_008508345.1 Paragonimus westermani
AACTTCACGTTCGTGCTACTGTTAAATTATTCGTTTATGTATGGTTTGCAAATATCCACAGTGATCGCGCGTAACCAAGCGTGCTTCTCACACATGCGTTGGGAAATATATATTATTTATTTATTTATTTATTTATTTATTTATCACACGCATGAAGGTTATACTGGCGCATATGCGAATACTAGCTAACTTACTGTTGGTCATAAAACTCAATCCCCAGAACTTTTGAACGTCGACACGAATCACTCTTAAATGAATCTTCAACCGGCTAGAAATCTATACGATCACGAGATGTTATTTATAGGAATGTAGCCGGGCTGACAGTTGAGAACGAGCGACCGGAATTTTGTTCTGCTGATGGGACTTCGTCAAGATGGAAAACCTGAGCACCCCTTGTAAAATATTTCACAAGTGTAGTCTGCTCGATACAAGAAGCAGTTTCCACACGTGTCAGAAAATAACACACAGCTCATCTAACTAAATTCCGTACATATTTTCCTACACACAAACCTTCGCAAACAACGAATAGATGTAATGCAGCTTCAAGTTTTAACTTTGAATGCAGGCTTATTTCAGTCGACGTCCGGAAACTTCATTAAGACTGGGGAACCTGGGTTTTGTTTTCCTGATCGGATTGAACAGCGATCAGTTTCATAAAACTGTAAACAGAAGAGAAAGCACTTACCTTGGCTACCTGGAAAGAGAAATCCAAACGATACAACATAGAGAATAGGTTATTCTATTATCTGTCTAGTCCACCCTTGAGTACATCTGCAGCTGGGTAATATTCTTACGAATTAGCTATCCTGTTTACGAATCACGTCAAATACACACAGGTGTGAGTTTGTATAACTCACTAAATAACCAATTAACTTTGGTTATCTGAGCTTGAGTACATTTTTCCATCTGAAAAGGTCATGGATACATAGACCAATCACGCCAGATGACTTGCTTCTGACGAGATGTGGTGATGGAAACGGTGAGTAGAGGCATTTTAAGATTCCAAATCACCTATCGAACAATCACAGCGTGGAGGAAGCACCTGAAACACGGAAAATAGGTGCAATGCTTGAACAAAGGCAACACGTAATCCAAAAGGTTTGTGTTGGAACCAAATCTGCAGTTGAGGGAAATAACACAGTCAGCAAGATAATTCCACGACACAGTATCAAATGTCTACTTTTGAGATGACGACCAGTCAGCGAACCATTTTACGATCCACATCGAATATCAACCTACGAGTAAGGTAAGCTGAGTTGAAGAGTGAGAAAGTAAGATATAAGACATCTCTAAACAGGCTAATCGATCAGCTGTAACCCCTTCATGTACTCAGGATCAATAACAGGTGGGTCGGAATTAATAAAAGAGTGAACATGTACAAGTGACGGATTGCGTATCTGTGGGTGAATGTACATATCCAGTAAGAATAGGTATAGCATGTCCCACAATACACTTAACATAACTATTATCAGGCTTCAAGACAACAAAAGGTTACAGCCACTTCATGCAGTCGACAGGAATAGAAGAGTGAACACTTCCACTGTCAACAATGAAGAACTGTTGGAAGCCAAAGCAAATGAGTGTGTTATATGGTACGGGGGAATTACGGCAAGATCGATGGATTGGAAGCCAGAACGGAGACTTTGTACTCCCAAAGAAACTTGGACTAATTAAGCCTTCGAACTAGAACATACTTGAGGCATCTGGAAGTGCGAAATGGACACGAAAGTCTACGAAGTTTGTGACTAAGTGACTTACATTTATCCCAACGTTGGATGGAATTCTGATTAGAATGACGTGATTCATCTGCCGTATGTCTGTGACAAGTTACCTTTTCGAACTGTCGCTGTTGTCTGTGGATCTGCTTTCCAGCACATTTCGCGTCATATAACACAGCTGGTTTTCCATTCACAGTGGATTTTACATCCCGAAGTTCTTCACAGGTAGCTCTGGCTGATTGAAAAGATGCGTGCCTCAGCAGTAAAAACTTGTTGAAAACTGCGAGCAATGATTCCTGTAATTACTCAGCCTCTTGGTCGAATCTGTGGTTTACCACTGACACTATATCTTGCTGATTAAGGCTGAATCTGAAGAATGAATACACGGACTTCTTGATTTTCTTTCCTGATCAAAGTGTGGAAGTTCGCTCTTTCCGCAGCTTCAGTCTTGACAAGCTGAACATGCCTGTGTAGCAGATGCTTCAAAAAATCGTGCAAAAGTTAAAGAGGTGGATCCAGAAACGCTAGATTTTAATCAAAGCATACACATCCTTGCCAATGAATAAGAGGAAATGCGGCGTTGTATTCTCCTCTTTGATATATTCATGAGTAAAACACAAAATTTCAAAGCGTTCGATGTAATATTCGATTTTCCGAATTGGAGAAATACACCATACGAAATCTCATCACGACGTCCGCTGTAGTAACTGGGAATTAGCAGTAGTAATCGAAGGTGCACTTGGCTCAAACCCGAGGTCAGCTTCTGCACAGTGTAGAGTTCAGCCGGGCTATGGCCGGTCAATTACGAACAACGCAACGAGTAGATGAGAAATATATTGTTGACACGTAAAATCGACGAGAGCGACCGAAGAGCGAGATGAAACGTTAGCAAAGCAAAACGTCACGCGAGCAGGCACCGGAGCAGAAACGTTCGAGTGCGCGGGTGGTCTGGCAGTAACCATGCTCGTTCAAACAAACGTTTAAGCGCATACAAAATGTGGGTGGGGGTAGAAAGAGTACAAATGCTAAGTGTAACTTCAACGCAGTTAGCCACAAACAAATAGGGTCGCTACAGAGCTCCCCCGCTAGAAGACAACCGAAGTGTCGACTTCGTTAATGTAGGAGTTTTTCAGTTGACCGGAACCGTTGACTCGAGCATGAATGGTCCAATTTACGTTTGCCACGCAGCTCGCGTCCACGTCCGGCGGAAGGGTGGAGGGAGAACACTTGAAAATGGTTGGGGGGCACTGTTGGGTAGGTTAATAGTTGTGGGCAGAGGGGGAATTGGGAACAGACACGTTGTGGTCGGCCTACTAGGGCCGTAGCCTTGTTCACGTCCATCGCAGGCGATCTTCATCGGAATTCGAGCTTTCTAGCGTCTTCTCGCAATGCACGCCCTCCGTGCCCCATGTAGATGATGGATGGTTAATTTCAGGTATCTAGAATGTACAGTGCTCATAAACTGAAAACGATAACCTCACCGGGTTTTCTGACTCCATGGCGTCCGACAAAATAAGGCTTTCTTTTGCTTTTCCAAAGAAAACGTCTCGTCGACAGTCTGTTGTAGGTCAGGCCATCTAAAATCAACTTGGTAAGGAAGTGTGACAACAAAAATTAGATACGGCGGACGTCCACGTAATCTGCGAATCGCACTGGCCTCCGCAAATCTCGCCCGCGTCTGCTCTGGGGGCTTGGCCCCGTCGAGGCAGGCGGAGTCGCCACTGAAAGCGAATCTGTACCAACGCTAGGTAATGTACCGACCGAAGAGGGCGTTGCTGCTTGCGAACCAGTTTCCTTATCGGGTACCTCTATAAACGCTGGCTTCAGTCTATCGATAGAGATCACCTCGCGTTTACCATTGCGTTCCAGCACGAAAGTCTTAGCATAGCGTGCGAGGACGCGAAACGGTCCGGTATACGGCGGGTGCAAAGGTCGTCTAGGAGTAACCGCACGAACCAAAACATGAGAACAAGTTGACAGACGAGGGTGTACGTACGTTGGCGTCGTCTGTTCTCTCGGTGGATGTGGTCGGAGTCGCCTCATGTGTTGGGCTAGCCGCTCGCCGTAATCTGCGAAGTTGATAGGTCCCGTTGCGCGTGGGGCAACCAACTCGCCGGGTAAACGTAAGGAGCACCCATACACTAACTGGGCGGGGGTGGTATGCAGGTCAGCCTTCAGCGTGTTACGGATACCTAACAAGACTAGTGGCAGAACCTCGTGCCATGAGGGGTTGTTGCTAGCGGATAGTGAACTTTTCAACTGCCGATGAAAACGCTCAACCAACCCGTTGGCTGCCGGGTGGTAAGCTGTTGTGCGAATTCTACTACAGCCTAGTGCGTTGAGGAGTGAAGTGAAGGCTAAGTCAAAATGTGACCCGCGATCGGTAGTCACTACAGCAGGGCAACCAAACTGAGCGACCCAACGTTCTAAGAATGCTCGTGCGACGGTTTCCGACGAGCAATTCGGAATTGGTATAGCCTCTGGCCAACGTGTAAACCTGTCTACGCATGTCAGGATGTAAGTATACCCATCCGAGGGTGGCAGGGGTCCGACCAGGTCGACATGCACGTGATAGAAGCGTTCATCGGGGGCTGCAAAAGTTCCCACTGGGGTACGCGTGTGACGGTGGATCTTAGACCGCTGGCAGTGTATGCACGCTTTCGCCCATGTGCGGACGTCGCGATTGACGTTGCGCCAGACGAAGCGCTGCGTGACCAGTTTGACTGTTGAACGTATGCCAGGGTGAGACATGTTGTGCAACGTATCGAAAATTCGGCGGCGGAAGGCCAATGGAATAACCGGACGAGGAATGCCTTGTGAAGTGTCACAAATAATCAGACCACCGGAGGAATTCATGGGGACTCTTTCTAACTTAAGGGAACTGGACCGGCGGAGTTGTTCTATCTCCGGGTCGTTGTCCTGTGCGGCTGCGATTGCCGTCAGATCGACTGAGCTTTCCGTCGTGCTCAGTGTAGCATTAATGCGCGAGAGAGCATCGGCGACTGGGTTCGCAGTACCTGAAATATGACGAATATTGGTCGTGAACTGAGCGACATAATCCAGATGTCTCGTCTCTCTGGGGGAATACCTGTCCGTTGTCGAGCGTAACGCATACGTTAGAGGCTTATGGTCTGTGAATACGATAAAGTCCCTGCCTTCAAGGACATGTCGAAAATGGCGGATGCCGAGGTATACCGCTAACAGCTCCTTCCCAAAAGCACTATACCGCGACTCAGTAGGTTGTAACCGTTTAGAGAAAAAGGCTAGCGGGCACCAATGGGCACCGAGTTGCTGTTGCAGAACCGCCCCTACAGCCACGTCTGATGCATCCACGCTTAGCGCCAAGGGAGCAGACGGATGGTGATGCGACAGCGATGCTATATTGGCGATGGCCCTTTTTAAATTAATGAAGGCCATTTTTGCGGCCGTTGGGAATAAGAATGAACGTGTCTTACCTCTGAGTAGGTCGGTGAGCGGTTGCATTAGACAGGCACAGTTAGGGATGAAACGACGGTAAAAATTCACTAAACCATCAAAACGGCGAAGTTGCTTGAACGATGTGGGCTCCGGGTAGTCCACTATTGCCTGTACTTTGTCGGGGAGAGGTTCTATCCCGCTCGCGGATATACTATGACCCAGGAAGGCTACGCGGGACGCTCCGAAAGAGCATTTAGCCAGGTGTATGGTAACGCCATGATGCGACAGCCGGGTGAATAATGAACGCAAGTGTACGCAATGTTCCTCCTGCGATGAGCTGGCCACCAAGATATCATCTAAGTACGGATAAACACCGTCCAGCCCGCGACACACGTCGTGAATAAAACGTTGGAAAGTCTGAGCGGCGTTGCCCAGACCAAACGGCATGCGTAAGAATTCGAAAAGCCCGAACGGTGTTATGACTGCTGTCTTTGGGACGTCTTCTGGGGCTACAGGAATCTGATTGTAAGCGCGCACTAGGTCGATTTTTGTGAATATCTGTTTCCCTGACAGGTTTGCCGTCAAGTCCTGAATGTGGGGAATTGGATACCTATCGGGAGTGGTTGCGTTGTTCAACGCTCGATAGTCGCCGCACGGACGCCAGTCGTTGTCAGTCTTTTTAGGCACCATGTGCAATGGCGAAGCCCACGGGCTATTGGACGGACGGATAATGCCGAGTTGCAGCATGTGCTGGAATTCGGCTCGAGCAATTTTGAGCTTTCCAGGAGTTAAGCGGCGTGGACGACATCAAACTGGCGGCCATCGTGTGACAATGTGATGCGCGACTTCGGTTGTCACTGCCGGTAGTTCGTAAACGGGGCGGATCAGTTGAGGGAATTCGAATAAAATTTTTCCGTGAGGCTCGCAAACTAGGGGATTGGCTAGCATAGGACTGATCACAGCCGCGTGTGATGGCTTACCCTGAACGTTTAGCTTTGTCGAGGTATCGATCAGACGTGATCGACGTGCGTCGAGCAGTTAATCGAAATGTCGGAGGAAGTCGATACCAACGATAGGGAAAGGAATATCAGCCACAAGAAAAACCCAGGGAAAATCGCGTCTAAGGCCAAATTTTAAATTCAGCAACCGACAACCGGAGGTTTTAATGAGCGCACCGTTTGCAGTTCGGAGAGTAGTGTCGGATTCTGAATGTGCATCGATTACTGAATGCGGGATGACACTAACCCCCGCCCCTGTGTCTATTATAAATTGCATTTTGGAGGTTAAATCTTTCAGAAAGAAAAGGCGACTGCTGTTTGACTGGCCTGTGGCTGTCGTCGCTAGAACACGCCGGCCTGCTAGTTTAAACGTTTGTTACAACGATGGTTACATGGTGTAGTGGAACGGAGAGTTGGGGGAAAAGTACCTCAAGGCAAATACAAGAATTCACAGTAGGTGTCCGCAACTAATTCCACTACACTAAGTCTGCTGCGTATTGCAAGAAGATTCTCCCCTTTAGTAATAACGGATTTGGTTCCTCCAGCGAGCTAAATGAACGTTGCCACCGTTAGTCCGCGGTAACCAGGACCGCGTGCGAGCAGAAGGCGAAAAGCGCGAGGATGAAGTGTGTATTGATTCAAACAATAGACGAGTAGTTAATATGTACAATGAACATAACCGGTATGAAGAATGGTACATAACAAAAGATCGAAATGGTAACAGTCTCTACATAACTCCCCCCTAGAGCGTGAGAGGAAAGAAAACACTCGGTAGTTAAAGAGTCACAGTGAATCGATGATGATAATCTCTATAGATTGTCGGCCATCTAACGGTTCGGCCAGAACGGGTGTGTGGTTTGCATGTCTTTGGTTGAGAGGGAGGAAAATGGGTATGGTCACTAGTGCCAAACATAGGTTGGGTAGACTGAGAAAGGTTTGTGAATCGGTAGACGGATCTAGGATACGCTGTCTGAAATCATCGGCATTTTTTATGTCTGGCGGACGAGACGGGGACGTTGAATCCTGGTCATCGTAAGCAACTCTTAGTCTGTCAATGCTCACCGAGTGACGTGTTCCGTTTTTGTTAATGACAAAATAGTTGTCTCTACGATCAAGCACTCTGAAAGGACAATCATACGGCGGCTGTAGGGGTGTTTTAGATGAACCAACGTGAATGAAAACAAAAGGACAAGTGCGCAGATCACGATGAATTTGTTCTTGGCACAGCGTTCTCCGTGGGGCTGAAGGTTGAATATGCCGCATGTGATTCTTAAGACTCGTAACGTAACTCGTGTCGGGACTCAGATGTACCAAGGAATTAGAGAGAAACTCTCCAGGGATACGCAATGTACAACCGTACACGAGTTCTGCTGGGGTACACCCAACACCTTCCTTGCAGTAGTTCGCAAGCCGGGGAGAATAAGAGGTAGGCGATCAGCCCATTTGTCACCAGTCGATGTTACCATTAAAGATGATTTTAGTTGACGGTGAAATCTCTCGACCATACCGTTTGACGATGGATGGTACGCAGTGGTCGTTATATGTTCGCAACCAAGAACGTGATTCAAATCACGGAAAAGGGCTGAAGTAAACTGAGATCCACGGTCAGTGGTGATAGTGGCCGGAACGCCTAAATTCGAAATCCACGAATTGACAAAACTGCGTGCGATACATTCCGATAACGTATTGTTCACAGGAACGGCAATGGGCCACCTGGTGAATCGATCCACGCAGGTTAGAAGATGTGTATAACCGTTGGAAGGAGGAAGGGGACCAACGATACCAAGGTGGACGTGTTTAAAGAGTCCATCTGGTAAGGCAAAAGTTCCTGGAGTAGTGATGGTGTGACGATAAGCTTTACTACGTTGAAATTCCAGGCACCGTTTGGCCCAGTTACGAACATAATTACGAATGCCGGGCCAAATGTAACGCTCGGTGACTAGCTTCGTTGAGGTGCGTATGCTTGGATGCGACAAGGAATGGAGGCGGCTAAAAAAATGAAACCGGTGTGTGAAAGGAACAAACGGCCGCGATATACCGGTAGACATATCTCATGTAAGTGAATATTCTTACTAGGCTAAAAGAATATCACACAGTTTTGGAGATGGGTTGGCACGAAGTTAACGAGTTTCTGGGTCATTAACCTGGGATTTCGCCAGGGAGAGAAAATCGATGACGCTTGCAGATATTTGACTAACATCCGAACGAGATAAGGCGTCGGCGACAAAATTACTGGAACCGTCTATAAAACGGATGTCAGTGGTGAAGTGAGATATAAAGTCCAGGTGTCTTGTTTCTCTCGGAAAGTACCGATCTGGGGGGGAACGAAAGGCAAACACAAGGGGTTTGTGATCGGTGAAGACAATGAAGTTGCGACCTTCCAGAAGATGTCGAAAGTGTTTAATGGCAAGGTAAATAGCCAGCAACTCACGACCGTAGGTACTGTAGCGCGTTTGCGCTGGTTGGAGTTTTCGGGAGAAAAAGGACAAGGGCTGGATCTCACCATTCACTTTCTGTTGTAAAACAGCGCCAACAGCCGATTGAGATGCGTCAGTCTTCAGAATCAGCGGCGAGCGCTCATCCGTTCTTAAATGCGTTAATGTGGTTGCTTTGGACAAAGCTTCTTTGGCTGCGAGAAACTCACTGTTAGCTTCCGGAGACAGAACGAAGTGTTTAGGATTGGATTTCAAAATGTCCGTGAGGGGTTTTAGAAGTTCTGAACATCGTGAGATAAAACGACAATAATAATTGACGATACTTAGGAAGCGTCGGAGACCTTTTAAAGACTGTGGCTGTGGGTAGTCCTTAACAGCACTAATTTTCTCTGACAAAGACCGGATACCGTTACTGTCGATTAGATGTCCGAGAAAATCTATGGAAGTAACTCCAAAGGTACACTTCATAGGGTTTAGCGTGACACCGTATTGGGTAAGACGTTCGAACAGCTTTCGAAGATGTGACTCGTGCTGTCAAGTATCCTCACTGGCGACTAAGATGTCGTCAATATAAACGTACACGAAATGTAAACCAGGAAGTACTTGGTCCATGAACCTTTGGAAAGTCTGTGCAGCGTTCCGTAAGCCAAATGGCATACGAACGAATTCATACAGTCCATACGGTCTTTGGGACGTCTTCCTGGGCCATGGGGATTTGGTGGTAAGCTCGAACCAAATCTATCTTCGAGAAAATGCTTGTTCCGCTTGACCCGATTGAAAAATCGTGAACGTGAGGAATAGGGTATCGGTTTGGAACGGTGACGTTTTTCAGGGCGCGGTAATCGCCACACGGACTCCACTCACCTAATAATGTTTTTGGAACCATATGGAGGGGTGAGGCCCAGGGACTATTGGAAGACTGGATAACACCAAGTCGTAAGAGGTGTTCAAACTCTGCCTTGGCCACTTTGAGTTTGTGCGGTGGCAAACGTCTGGGACGCGCGTACGTAGTTGGGCCTTTGGTGACAATGTGATGGAAAACGTCGTGTTTAGGCGGCAATGTTGCATTAGACGGATTATTCAGTTGTGGAAATTGTCGGAGGATGGCAGCAAAACCGTTATCTGGTAAGGCCGACCGCAGTCCAGTCGAATTTATTGATGTGGCCTTGCCATGTACGTATAGGGTTGTTGTACTGTCAATTAAGTTACGGTTGCCGACGTCCACTATAAGTTCAAAGAATGATAGAAAATCAATCCCAACGATCGGGTGTTGTATATCTGCCACCGTGAATCTTCAAGGGAACTGACGACGGAGGCCGAGATCCAAAGTGAGTAGCTTCTCACCATAAGTTGGAATTGTTGAACGGTTGGCTGCTTGCAGTGTGTACGATACCGGTTGCAGGTTGTGTTCGTCACCTCTTGGTGGGATAACACTAACCTCTGCGCCCGTATCAGGGCAGTGGAACGGTGGAACACATAAAACAGGCGACAGTTTGAAGAGCTATAAACAGCCGTCACCATTACCGTCTGGCCTCCGCGTTTCCCAAATGAGGGTTATCCTTAGCAAAACTTCATGGTGTGGTACAACGGACAGCTTTAGCGCCAAACCGACGATAGTATTAACACAGGTTTTGACTGCCTCGCCGTCTGCGTGAACGACTTCAAGACTGGCGGCGGTAGGGGGGCCTCCTGACCGGGCTGCCAGTTGTTTAGAGATTGCAGAGAGCCGCATGGACATTTCGGAAAACTGCTGTCTCAGAGCGTCCACTTCCGTCGGCCAACTACGGCCTGAAGACACTTCTGATGAATGCACATGAGATACAATACGACTTCGATAACTCTCATATACTTGGTCAGCCAGCTCTGCAAGTTTTTGGAGTGGTGTTTTCTTATCAAGTATAGACAATACTTTTCGAATATCGTCTGGCAGATTTTTGTGCCACAACTCACCTAGGATTGGTTCGTTAACCGAATGTTTGCTCTGAAGCTGTGTCATGTGACGGAGGAGTTGGGAGATATTTCTGTCACCCAACTCTACTCCTGCCAGAAGTTTGCGCAGGTTCTGCTCGTCGGTTGCTACAGTTCGTCTGATGGTTGCGGCCTTTAGAGTGTCGTACGGGCTAACGCTGGGTCGAGTGTAGATGAGGTCGGCCACCTCGGTAGCGACCTGCTCGGGGAGGTTGGCAACTATGAGGTTATACGTGGACTTTTGGGAGCGTATTCTTCTAGAATCAAAGATAGCCTCGATTTGAGCAAACCAAAGCCTAGGATCGCGACTACCGAACTCAGGAAGTTTGACATAAACTGCATTCTCCGAGGCGGGGGGATCTGGTTCAGAATCGGTCATGTTCAGGGAGAGAGAAATGACACTCAAAGAAGGAGTAGATCAAATGGAGAAAAGAAAATTTTGGGAGGTTGTGTAGAAAATATAGGAAAATGATCGAATGAATAAATAAACTCGGGCTCACCAAATATGTAGTGGAACGGATAGTTGGGGGAAAAGTACCTCAAGGCAAATACAAGAATTCACAGTAGGTGTCCGCAACTAATTCCACTACACTAAGTCTGCTGCGTATTGCAAGAAGATTCTCCTCTTTAGTAATAACGGATTTGGTTCCTCCAGCGAGCTAAATGAACGTTGCCACCGTTAGTCCGCGGTAACCAGGACCGCGTGCGAGCAGAAGGCGAAAAGCGCGAGGATGAAGTGTGTATTGATTCAAACAATAGACGAGTAGTTAATATGTACAATGAACATAACCAGTATGAAGAATGGTACATAACAAAAGATCGAAATTGTACCAGACTCAGCATCGTCTATTGTTTTTGCCATACGTCTCATGATACCAACAAACTGCCAGTTTTTATTCCGGGCAGTTATCGGGCGCGCGTTGGAGGAATTCTAGACGGTGACCTATTGCGCTGAATGCTGGCACGATGATCAACCAGTTCACGCCGCAGTTGAGCTATCTCGGCGTTTGTTTCTGAAGGGTTGTGTTCACGGCATTCCAATGGTTTCCACAGGCTTTATATTTCGGCGTCCTTCGTGGCCAACAAATGATCCGCCGGACTGTCCGCGTTAACTATCTGCCCAACTACTACTGGCTGCCCTGTGCTTTGGAAACGCTCATGTATTGCATCGTCCGAAACCGCTATGTCACTTACCAAACGAGAGGGTAACGCGGAAAGTAGCCCCTGTATGTACTCAGGCAATCTTTGAATCCACAGCCCTTGCAAAATCGACTCAGGCAACTGCGATCTACCTGCTACATGTCGCATCTCCCGAAGAAGAACAGACGGCTTCTTGTCCCCCTACTGTAGCCGTTGGAACAGTTGTTCCAAACGTATTTTATCGGATGACTGTGTTTCCTTAAGAATCGTCTGCATAGCGGACTCATAACGATTGGCTGTCGATCCTAGTAAGATATCACGAATCAGGGTCAGCATATCTCGGGGAAGACGAGGTATACGATGCGAGAACTTGTCCGAGTCATTCGTTTTGCGACGGTTGCCGAACCTTATTTTCAACAAGGTGAACCACAGCTCTGGATCGAGATCCCCGAAAGCGGGAACAGCTAGCGTGATCAGCGATACCGAAGACGAGACTTCGGACTTGACCTCTTCAGTGTCCATAGCGACCGAGCGAATGGAAATGGATATATAAAAAAATATATGAACTATATATGTATACGATATACGCACCCAAAAGTGATGAGGGGAGAAAAAAATGAACTCAGGTATACACTGATATATATATCCTAAACGGGCTCACTAGTTTGTAGAGTTCAGACTGGCTATGGCCGGTCAGTTACGAACAACGCAACGAGTAGATGAGAAATATATTGTTGACACGTAAAATCGACAAGAGCGACCGAAGAGCGAGATGAAACGTTAGCAAAGCAAAACGTCACGCGAGCAGGCACCGGAGCAGAAACGTTCGAGTGCGCGGGTGGTCTGGCAGTAACCATGCTCGTTCAAACAAACGTTTAAGCGCATACAAAATGTGGGTGGGGGTAGAAAGAGTACAAATGCTAAGTGTAACTTCAACGCACTTAGTCACAAACAAATAGGGTCCCTACAACAGTAGTAATAACGCAGCAAGCTAACCAACGGAATTCTAATTCAATAAGTATTTGTACAATGTAATTATTCATATAATAAAACAGCAGTGAAGCACAATGTTTGGTTATAAATTGCAATCACGGTCTCATAAAACAGTGTACAGTAAATTGACTATAAAGCAGCTTGTGCAGTACTAATTCATTACCAGCCTTTTTCAACATTCTCCAGTGTTAGGTGATATTTAAAGTGCATGGTTCTCCTTGGTATGATGAGGCATGCCGTTAAGAGAGTAGGTAGTATCTTTCGAACGGTAGACGTCCACAATCATTTTTTCCGCTGTAAACGCCAGCTTGTTAACAAGAGAACCATCATACGGATTGCCGAAGTTGTTCCCTGGGGTGGCCTGGTCATCAGGAATGCACGTGTCTCCCCAAAATCGGGCAACATATGCGAACAGCAAGGAGAGGCCACAATGTAACAGCGTAGCGAGAAGGCTTCCAATAAAGCACATTCCTTATTGTCCAAATCGCCCCGCCTGTAATGAACTTACCGCGATTTTGCCAGGGTGCCAAGTGTACATCATTTATCCATCGCCCACGTGAACCTTGGTTGATTTGGAAACTCGTACTTTTCCAGTTCGTGATGGTAAATCGTCCATTCCACTGCCTTCTGAACTTCCATACACCGGGTCCGGATGTTTCTGGTCGGCTGTAGTCTCTTACTTTCACCTGGTCTCCGATCCTGAACGGGTGCCATTTATGTGTGTTGTACCTCACGTCATACCTTTGCTTATTCCTGCGTGGTCTTTCTGTTGTCCGTTCAAGAGCACTGCGTTCCAGGTGTTGTTGAGCTCGCGGCAATAATTTCCTCACTCCGTCTCTGGACACGCAGAAATCGAAAAGAATCCTTGGCTCCCCCCGTATGTCAGCTCAATTGGGGAACTCTCAGTCGTTGCATGCTTTGTCATGCGATACCCGAATAGAACATCCACTAGTCCTTCCTCCCAGTTATTGCCTCTACTGTTGAGCCATTCCTTCATGGTACGATTGAACTGCTCCGTCAATCCGTTCGTTTGTGGATGGTAAGGCGATGTTCTCGAACGACAAAGTCCCCAGTTCCTCAGCATCTCCTGAAACTGTTGGCCTTCAAAACACGGGCCCTGATCCATGATAACTCTGTGCGGCACTCCAAAGCGAGCCAGGACGTTGTCCATGAAGGCGTGTGCCACCGTTCCGCTCGTTTGATCTGCCGTTGGAATGGCTTCCCTCCATCGTG
Organism: Paragonimus westermani; assembly: GCA_008508345.1. Classification (NCBI taxonomy): domain Eukaryota; kingdom Metazoa; phylum Platyhelminthes; class Trematoda; order Plagiorchiida; family Troglotrematidae; genus Paragonimus; species Paragonimus westermani. The sequence continues at coordinate 70,949 of QNGE01001153.1, forward strand.
TGAAATAATAAATCATGACAACTTTGTAGCGATTTCCATTCGAACTTGTTGGGAGCGGACCAAAGATGCCTATGCCCTAGGTGTGGGTGGCTTCCTCTGTTACGATTGATTGCACAGGTGATGTTGTCGTCATTGTCTCTCGGTTCAGTTGGCGATTGGGGCAGGCTCGAATGAAATCAACCACATCTCTCCGCATCGTTGGCCAAAATACTCTCCGCCGCAGTAGGTCGTACACAAGTTCTCGCCCCATGTGAACACCTGTGTGCGCCAGCCGAATCACACGTTCCCTCTGGTCTGCTGGAATAAATGGCAATCTTCGAGGTCGAAGTCCCATCTGCACTTCCACATCGATGACCGGTTGGCCGTTCTCCAAATGTGGCCGGTCCCAGATCTGTAACAGTTTGTTCAGTCCTGAATTCAACCTCTCGGGTTTCGTCCCTGCCAGTAGATGTCCACATACTTCGCGTACCCCAGGGTCTTGCTGCTGATTGGCCAAGACGTCTTTTTCGGCAACCAATACTGTGTTCACATGTATGGCTTCAGTTGGCAGCTCACTTTCTTGTATCAGCCACGACGGTAAAGTTGAACTCTTGCAGCCGAAGTGTCCAGCGCGCCAGTCGTCCGCGCGGATCCTTCGCCGTCTTCAGCCAGATCAGGAGTTTGTGGACGGTCTCGATATGGTAGGTGGTCGCTATCAGATAGGTCCTCCTTTACTTCAGCGTCCAGACGATAGCCAGACATTCTTTCTCCGTGGTGGAATACTTTTCCTCTGCTTCCGTTAGTACTCGGCTAACATACTTGATTGTTCCCAACGGTTGCGAAAGAACCGTCCCGATTCCGATGTCACTCCGTGAACGGCTCATTCGGTTTCGAGATCGTCAGGCACCGTCGAATGCTGGCAGCCTCTGGTTTGAGTTCGTTGAACGCCACCTACAAGTCCTCGGTACATACAAATTTCCTGTACTTCCGCAGCAGTTGGAACAATGGATATGCTTTCTGAGAGAACCCCGGGGTAAATTTTGAATCGTAACCGACCATACCGAAGAAACACCTCAGTTGCCGCTTCGACTTCGGTGCTGGGAAGTTCTTGATGGCTGTCAATTTCTCTGGCAGTGGTTGGATTTTTCCATTATCAACCGTGTGTCCCAAGCAAACGATTGAACTGCGGCCTACTTGGCACTTTTTGCTACTCAGTTTTAGGCCGGCTGCATCGACTCGTTGCAACACTGATCGCAACCTGCCCACATGTTCCGACACTGTTTTGGAGAACACGACGATGTGGTCTCCGTATACAGTTACTCCTTCCTGACCCTCCAGGATGTGAAGCAGGAGACGTCTGAAGGTGGCTGGAGCATTGCACAGACCAAACGGCATCCTAAGGAACTCGTACTGCTGTCCTTTCATGCAGAACGCAGTCTTCGCTCTGTCCTTTCGTGCCATTGGTAGCTGCCAATAACCGAAACGCAAATCAATGAGGGATAGTACTTTAGCCTCGTGCAGGTGCGTGAAGATCTCTTCCATCTGAGGCATCGGGAACGCGTCCTTCATCGTCACTTGGTTCAGCTCTCGGAAGTAGACACAGAATCAATAGATCCCCTCCGCCTTTCTATTCAACACGGCCGGGGACGAAAATGGGCTGCTTATCCTTTGAATGATCCCTTTTTCTATCATCTCCTTCAACTGCCTTTCTACCTCTTGAATCAACTTGAATGGAATTCTCCGGTACACCGGTCTGCACTCCTCACCTGGCCGTAAGTCTATCATGTGTTCCATCCATGTACAGAATCCGTTTTGGTCATCCGCGTTAGTAAACAAGTCTGCAAACTCACTAACACACTGCTTGATGGCTGAGATCGGACACTCTGGCAGAGACTTCATCGAGACACCGCCCACTCAGCACTGATCCTTGGTCTCTTCACGATGCAACCTCACGACATCACCATCAACACGCAACTCGTTTCTCTCCAGGTCTACGCTTGCTTTCAATCGACGCGATTGATCGGCGCCTATTATCGTCTCTTTCACACTGTCAATCACCAACATTGCTTGGCGCAGCCTGACACTACCTATCTGGATCTCGACATTTTGAGTTCCCAGCACCTTTAACACCGTCCCTCCGACCGTAACCACATGCCAATTACCGGACATAACGAGCAATCCTGGGACTCTTTCCGTAACCGAGTCACCTGCTCCCGTATCTACTATCGCACTCTTTTGTTCCCTCTCAACCAAAACTTTCACTCGTAGGATGCCCTTATGATAACCCGTTACTACGAAAAACAAGGATGAAGACGTCTGTTAGGGCACTGGCTCTTGTATCATTGCGTTCCGTGTTTCCTGATACGATGTTGCGGCATTGGTTTGTTTGCGCAAGGCATAGACGGCTTTTGCCCGTCCGGTGAGCAGTGTTCCTAATGCCGTCAACAGTTGTGCTTCTCTCTTCAATCCGTTACACGCCGCAATCGCCTCGAATTCTGATAGCCACTCTTCTACGTCTCCATCCGCGAATTGGCTTGGCTATGGCAACTTCGTTGGATTGTGTTCAGGGCACGGCACCAGTATAGCGAGAAGGCGTCCAATAAAGCACAATCTTTATTGTCCAAATCGCCAGTCACATGCAACGCTCTCTCTCTCTCGTTTATGAGTCATAATTCCAACCCACAAAACCCCCCCGGTTTCCGTTCACACGTCGTGTGCACTTCTAACCGGTTTACGTGCGTGATCGACGCCTTCTATCGGGGGGTTTTCACTTGCCACTCCTCGGCTTGTCCGATTTCGTTGCGCAATGGCTCGTCCGGCTGCTCGTGCTGTCCGCCATCCACCCAATGTTGGCCTTGACCGTAATCCAACATCGTGTCGAGATGTTCCTCTGAATGTTGGAAAAACCACGCCTCCAATCTGGCCGTCTGTTGAATTTCGCCTGCCCTCTTTCACCCGTTGGTCCAATCCAGTCGAGGGATGACTCGTCCGGACGGCACGTTGTTCTTGATCCGATCGCAGCAGGCTTTTGAACGTACCTCCCCCCGCGTTGAGGTATTCGGCCGAGCGTTCGAAAACTCGCACCTCCGGACTGACAATCCACCACAATAGGACCGCGCGCATGGAGACAATAATTAAGAGCATGCCAATGACAAATCATTGGGCAGCGCCGTTTTAGCTGGTTCATCAATCTAAAAAAGCGCATACGCGCACAATTAATTTCCGACTGACAAAGTAGTACTCCAGCTACCGAAGATGGTTCACTCGCGTTGCAGAACAGTGGCGTTTTGTCAAGCAGAACAATGTAAGTCATCTGTTTGATGCTTTAGCAAAGTCTGGGCATGGACTCTGGTACCCTAGTTGGTCGTTTTTCTCAGTTGTTGGTGACCAGCAAGCGATTTTTAGTGCACCGGCGTCCCTTGTAAAGGCCACGCTGTTCTAGACCGAAGAAGTTACAAGAAGGAAGCCATCTATGAAATGAGTCGCACAATGGTGTTTTTAGAACTTTAGGGGCACACAAGAGATAGACTGGCGAGTGATAATTATTTGTAAGGTTTTACTTACTCCCGCTGATAGCAGTCACATGATACTGTTCTTGTCGAAGAGTTAATACTGGTCTACGCGGTTCGGTACCCTGCTCAGCTCCTTTGCTCAAGGCTTTCAGAAAGAAGACCCTTTGACCGGGGGATACCGCCGCAGTCGTTAAGGTCCCGGAACTGGTCCAGAACGGCGAAATAAAAAATTTCCTGAATGCTTGTGTCCTCCAATTCAATGGCAGAGGAAACTTGTACAGTAAGCGTCATATGGGCAAAGATAACTCCAGAATAATCCGCGAAAGTGTTAGTGGATTAAGCGTCAGAATTCGTTAGATCAGTTAACTGAAGCGCTCTCGCTTTAATTCTACGAGGGGACGGTGTGAACCAAAATACGTTATCTTGATTGGCAACGGAACGTTTGGTGATCCACTGCTGACATTCTATGCGATCTTTTCAAAATAACAAGGCACGTCGATATATATACGATTCCGGCTGTTTCTCATACACGCCGGCAAAGTCCATGAAGCTCGTTTGGTTTGTCATACAGGCCAAGAACTCCAGTAGAAGTACACTTGACAGAATTTATTGTAAATGAGTGAGTATCTGATGTACACTACACGATAACCTTTACACTTATACTGTAGATTTGCGGTAGACTCTCGTCCACTAACATGTTTGGACGTCTTTTTTGAACAGCAGTCGAATGGTGGTCTTAACTGGCATCTAACTGAGTGAGCGTAATAGGGATTAGAAACGAGCGGTGTATTTCTAGCAATGTCCGGGAATATGATAAGTAGTTAACTGTAACCTAATCTGTGACCAGCTGCAGCACACTGATTGACACTTAAGAGCTCGTCGAGCCAAAAGTGCCTAAAGCCCCCAGCAGGTTAAACAACACCCGAAAAGGTGTAGGTGGGACGACCTTAAAGAGCAGAATCACAGATGAGTCGTTAGAAAAAAGGTAACCATTTGCTGCGTGCAACTGAAGTGACACTAAATTCGTAAGAGGTCTTCCATAGCAGCTAGACACGGAAACATGCGTGCGGAACAGATAGGTGAGAAAACACGATTACGACCGGGATACTCAGAGAAGCCACACGACTGCAAGTCACTACAATACGACTGAGAAAATAAAATTGTGTGAAAAACAATGTCCAGTGGAAGGCGAGCAGAACGAGAAAGTGAGATTTATTCACCTCAACGAAGAATTTCTGAGACAATTGTACATTGTTGGGGGTACCAGACCGTTAGATAGGACTGTGACAAAAACGAAGTCATTTACGGAAGTCGCTACAGTAGTTTTTGTAGAAGTGATTTTAGATGATGGCGTGAGTACATTTTTTTCAAACATACATAGGTACAAACTTGGGGAACATTGATCTCTGAGATCAATCATACATCAAAGGTGGGGCCCGACAAGTGCGCTCGTGTTCAAATTTTTACCACTGATTTTGTGTTTAGTTTGCTGTAGAGTACATACACATAACGTCGTCAAATTAAACACATCCACTGCCAGCTCACATCAGTAAAAATCAAATGCCAGCTTGATGATGAAGTGCTATCAAACGTTTTTGTGAACTCTGTGAGTGGACCGGAAAACTAAGGTATATCCCTGATTCCTAGTGATAGATAAAACACCTGAGCTGTACCTGGAGCAAACTTAAATAAACCCTGATTGGTTCCTGATGTGCACCTAAAACTCGCAAATCCATCAGCTGGTAACTGACTTAAAACAGGTTTGAACCTAACCCGACTTATGGACCCGAATTTCACCCCCCGGATACTCTGATGCATGAGTGAAGTAAAGTTGAAATTTGGCCTAAAAATGTGGATTCTGAATTGTCAACTACCCCCACACATATTTTCAGCTGCCGTTCATACTGCCGACCAACTGTAGGCTGTGGCTAATTACAGGTGGACCGGCTCAAACCATACTGTCCAATGACTTTGGGGTATTGATGCAAATATTACGCTACAGGGATAGAAACCGAATCAGAAGTACGGCCGTGATAAAGCAAAACCGGTCAGACACAATTTTATGCAAATGACGATCTCAGAATACGAGCAGAGGAACTGTGGTGAACATTGACAAAGGGGTTTCCTGGCGAAATCTTTGTTTGAGTAGCTTACATAATACAAACAATAACTGTGTAGATAATTACAGCTAACTATTAGCATGATAAAAGTAGGGGCATGCTGTAAGTAAAAAACTGAAACTTAATATTTGCAGCTAGTAAGTATAAGTGAATCGACTCACTGTGAAAACAATCTACACAGAATCATCAAGTTAGACTCTGCAAACTGCTGGAAATGTCCTAACGCTGACAACCATGTAGACGGTCAAACAGCACTTTCTGAATCGAGCACATCTAAATGTATTCCACAAATCGGTAACATCAAGATAAGCCAGATAATGTCCGTCACAAAAGGTGTGAAAAATGAGCATCAAGATGGGCTGCAACTGCAAATGATGTGGAAATAAAAAACAGGAAATCAACTAACGGAACTTTAATAGTTCCATATGAAGCGGACGATAGCAATCACACCCACGTGTTTTCCCAAACAACCTTATTTTTACACATTTTAGATAAAAAGTTTAGCTCCAGAGTGGTAGACACATTCAAACGAAGAACTTGATTAATTTAGTAAACAGTATTCGAACAAAAAGGTCTAGATGCACGTAGCAGGTCACCGTGGAAATTACGCACAAATCCAGTAAGTTGTGTGAGGGACAGTCGCAGATTTGAATTCATCAGGACAGACTGCATACAACCTTAGGCGAGTGAATAGGTAAATGAATACGCCTGACTTGTTTTATGGTACTAGCAACCCTTACGTGACTACAAAGTATCCGTAAAGAATTTGGAGACAGGTTTGGACTTGACTAGGTTATAGACTATGATAAATACAGAACAGTATTCCAAGTAGAAGAAGAACGGTGAATAGTTTGAATAAGATGAAGTGAAACCAATTTAACAGTGTGCATTTCCTGTTGCACTTATTTCTACGGGGTCTCATATGTAACAAGGACATCGCCACTTCGAGGCACGAGATAACAGTCTCTTTGTGCAGTTGTCTGGTCGGAAGTAGTGTTCTCACCCAATTGATAACTGCGGTCGACTGCCCCATCTGCTAAAATGTCTGAATTGGAACCGTACTAAAGACAAGTGAGCCATTTCTGGCTTGTAGTTGTAAGTTGTACAAATGCTGTGCAAATTTTTAGCTTCCTTCTTTCCCAATATGAACGTTACTAATCACTGACTCATTTTGTTCCAGTGTGCCATTGCCCACAATCTTAGGCGAAGCTGTCATTACGACGACGTTCTTGTTCTTTATCGGGTAGCAAAACACAGGTGTAGGCCTGTCTGAGGCCTTTGTAGCTGGAATTTACACTAAGAAGAGAAGACCATCTCAGAGGATCATCTTCCACGGTGGATCTATCCACTTCACTATTGCGGCCACCCTCAAGATTTAATTGCCTACTGAAAAGCCTACCAACAAATGACTAATTATGGTCGTTCTTTGCTACGGCATCAAACACTGACGATGTTGTCTATGGTTCACGCGTGTGAAATTTCATTCATCTAAAACAGCAGGGACCTTCAACGGTAGATTTCAGAGAATTGGAATAAAAACCTTACCATCTGGTGCGAAGGCCACTTGGTCACTTTGTTTGAGACCTTGTTTTGAATTATAGATGGTTCAACTATGTTCCAGATATAACGAAAATAATCACTTGTTACAGAAATATTCTGAATCATTCAATCAGGCGGAATTTTGATATGCAACAAATGTTGAAGATTCTAAGAGATTCTACACAGAACAAGCAGAAGTAGACCTGTGCTGATTGCACATGAATAAATGTAAAAATGATAACATATTTGTTAGTCCTTATGTGAGCTGCACAAGGGTATGCTTGAGTGATTCATGCAAATTCGAATAATGCATATAACTAATATACAGCGGTGTATACGCAATAATCAACTGAGGAAATGTTGATAGTAGTGAAAGAAATATTTACAACAAAAATAGATTTGGGAAATATATGGTAAGCAGTCTAAGTGAAGCAAAACGTTATATCGGAGAGTACGGTGTGTTCTATGTCATGGGAGAAAATTTCGAGAACTAATTTTTAAGGACATGTCAAAGAATATCCACAAAATCGGCCGTTAAAACAAAGACTGTTCATGGCCCCCCTTTCTTCCTGTGAACAAAGGCAAGGGGGTTTCTCTTAAGGGTATGTTCACTTAGTACGTGAGTTTGTTCATTAAGTTACCGTAAAACTGATAAAAGTTTGCCTTCCTGGAGAACCGGCTCACCAGTGACATTACTGAGAGTAAAGCGGACGTCTCCGGTTACTTAATTTAGTGAGCTGACCTCACCCGAGGAAGAAACATGCACACTGCACTCCTGAATCGTCAGGAGCTCCCGACGCTTCGATCATCAGGGAATTTCACTTCTCTGTGGCACGCTGTGGCTTTAGCGAGCAATGCGTGATCAAGGCACATCTCAGAAAGCGTGTCAAGCTTACATCATTCCCTTATTTTTTCACTATGGTTCTCCTCAGGACATTCGAAATTAACCGGTCCACTCGAAATGCGAACACAAGTTCTCCGACTGTTTATTGGAGTTGATATAACATAAAGCATACATAAAACACGACAACGCACCGAGTAGTATCGTTATAGTCGGACTATCTGTGTGACAGACTTTATCAGGAAGATTTGCCTGGTAGAGGAAATAGTCATCCAGTTGCCATTTAATCACAAGTTCAGATTGTGACCCCCTATTGTTAATTTTCGGAATAACTAAAGAAGACTACAACTGGTAGCATTAAACATGCTGTTCTCTTCGGTCTTAGAACCTAACCCGTCCCCTCCTTCCTGAATGTGATCCATTGGATAAAAACTAATGTTCTTTCCGAAAGCAACTTAAAGTGTGGGAAAATTACGCGTACCAGACAAACTACTTTCCATTCGCATGCACCTACTCCGTTTAAAATATATCGTTTTTTTGACTACTGCTGCAACTCATTTTGAAGGCATAAGCTTACTTACTTGCTGACTTAATCCGAACTGTTCAGGATAACTGCAAATGGGAATTCTGTAGGTACACTAAACTTGTACGAGGGAAGATTTTACTGAGGTCCTGTGCCAACAGAATCTTCTAGTTAAATGATCGTCGATGAGAAAATAAGGCCCCGCTGTGCTTTTGTGACCATCTGACGGAAAAGCCTCCATCGACCCTGAAACGAGCCCCCAAGTTTTGAAGAAAAAGTATTTTGTGGTCTACAGTATTTCGTTGATAAAACGGTAAACAACTGTAATTATGAGAGAATTTAGCAACCACTACACATTGCTAATTTTTCTAGACTGGGTTCTTGACGCCTAATAATTAGAGCCAGCTGTTGTGGTTGCAGTTCGTAAGTGAACGTTGTGATGTTGTTTAACTGTATAAACAGTTACGTTGTACAGAATGCGGAGTACATTAGGACTTCGTTGGGACATTTGTTGTGGTATTTCTATCGCCTACAAAACTACCCGCGAGTTTGAGTTAAGTAAAATTCCGATTAATATTGCTTATTGCTAACCGATATACTAACCCAAATAGTCAGATGGGTCCTTGTAGGATAAAGATAGAATCCTCATAGTGATAGTTCCTTGTCTGACAGAAACATTCCATAAGATATACCGACAGTTACCACGACTTGACGCTCTTCTTGATGCACGCGAAAAGGCCATAGTTTTCACCTACTTCGCTAATGGGTTGAAAATCGGTTGCTGTCGGTGGTCCTTGTTCTTGCCTGCAGCAGCTTGTATGTGAGCAATAAATGGCTAAAAATTATGCACTCAGAAAACTGTTCCAGTCCAGTTTCATTACGATAATGCCAAGTGTTCGTTGGGTGTGGGTAAACTGACCGACTGAATAAACAGCTTGGTGGTGGTGGACATACAAATCAATAGTTGAGTGCAAAGTTTATGTTCCAGATTATCAGTTGTATAAATAGGTCGTAACATTTTGACGCACAATGGCTTACACATCATACTATACCTGAAACACAGTAATTTATCCCACTTCACATGTGTTCGGTGGAAAGGAATCTAATCAAAGATAGCCGGAACCGAAAGGAATGAATGTCATTTATGATGCTTAATGATCCAGTTACATTCGTTAATGAAGAACGCTCACGGTGCCTTCTCGCCTCGAGAAGAAACATAACAAATGTCCTGTAGATCTCTGCCGGCGGTCTCGCGTCCAGGATTTCCTCTTAAATTATAGGAATCCTTACAGTTAGGCAGTATTTCGATTGCTGATAACCAATGGGGGATTTTAATTGATACGAGTTAAATTTCAGTCACAAATGATTACAACTTTTGCAGTCCCATAGGTTTTGCTGCCACCCCCTTTTCAAAGAAGGAATCACTAGGTTTGAGTTTCACTCTTACTAGCGCTCTGCAGTAGTGCATATCCTTGCCACGACCTAGACTAAAATTCCGACCACAATTTCATGAGGCAATCGTATTAACCATTACGACACTGATCTCATATGAAATAAGACAGTTTTACCTTGTGTAAACGTCCAGCCACATACGTCTGCGAGTAATGCTGAGTTTGCCCAATCACCTTGAGAAGAGTTACTGACTTCACTCTGAGCGCTTGTATAAGATAAGTCGACTGTGCCTAATGTGTTGTCAGTGGCGCGGTAGGGAACACGATGGAGCTGATCGATGTAAATGCTTGTGTTATTCAGACACATTCATCTTACTTTTATTCCATACAGATAGAAGCCCACACGTAAGCCGACCAAATTTTATGGGTGTGCACTATTATGGAAGACCATGGTGTTGAACTTGTAGACATGAATTACAATTGTCAAAACCCAGAAATTAGTGGTGTAAATTCAGATCGGTAGATTTGCGCATGAGCACACAATGATCGGTTGTGTGATCAAATACGCGTGTCTTGCACAGCCTTCTCTGCCTGTCGGTTGGTTCAAACAGTTAAAGATGCGTTCATTTACCATTGGTGCAGAGCTAACCACATGAAATCACGTGACTCACAATGCTTGCAGTCCGGAGCAAACAGGTCAAGCAAAATGTAAGCAGTTGATTTAATTTCACACTAATGAAGACACTCGTCTTTTGAGTGTAAATTAACGTAGACAACTAGAAAAGTGTAAGTCCCCTAATTATTGATTAAGGCAACTAAATGCAATGAAATTTCTGACTGTGTCCCAATGGTATATTCTTTTATAAGAAAGTCAGCAGTAAACAGCCTGAAAGCTGGACTCAAAAGAGGATACGTAACTTATTGTCTCCCCAGTCCACATTTCATGTTTCGTGTGTGTATCACTAAGACATTGATATCATGCGCCCTCAGGTTACGAACCAGCAGTACCTGTAAGTGGTATACAACTGTTCCACACTACGCTAGTGTAGTAGGACACATTTCTCACTGGATTAGCAGGTAAGAAATTCAGGAGCTATATTCACATGGCCCGTGTTCCACCGTAATTTCACGCAACACTTTGTGGCCTGGGGGCTCATGAGAAACTTATTTTGATCAACCTTCTCCTCTGACTATATAAAAGGTGAAGTTTACACTGTTTTCACTGACACATTATACGTACTTTGTGTGGTGGAGATGTCTTAATGGGACGGCTGGTTAACCACTCAAATTAGTCGGTTAGTCCAAGTTGGCTAGAGAATGAATTCATTTTCCGTTTATGGTTCAAAAGGTGGCGTACACTCGGATCACAGAAACTTACTTAGTAGGGTCAAATTGTGTAAAGGTTTATTCCATGTGAAGTACATAGTGTAACCGAATCAGCGGCATCACAGAACGTCATTTATCAGTTCTGTTCATAAGGTCAGTTATTTATAATACATGTTCATATCATACGGTGAAGTTGTAATATGTTTAATTTATCCATGATGTAATAGTCATGTAAATGGACGTTGTCATAATACGCCAATATGTTCAGGCGGAAGACTGATTCACCAATCGCATGGACTTCGCGAGAGAGTTTGCTAGGATAGAATAAGCATACAAACATGAAAGAGACAATTTGATTTTTAAAGGAACAGGCGTTAAACACTCGCGACAAAGGAAATTCTGTTGCCTACAAAGTTGCAAAACGACAACGTCACTGACGGCAATTAACCATTACGGTCAACGTTTTTATAAGTATGTAGTTCCTAAATATTCAAATGATTTCGTACTGTGAGTACGCACCTTAATGTCAAGCAGACCAGCAAAAGTCTAATAAGCAAGTGTTTCGGTTTCAGCCAAGTCGATCAAGGTGGTATGCTGGTGTGAAGGCAATTAGCTTGTTTTATCAGGTGGTAAAAACTCTCAAACAACTACTCCTTAATAAGAGCGCACTGGCACCTTGGTGTGAATTATGCCCATTTGTGTCGATTGAAATGGTTTCCTTGGAAGAATAACAGTACCTTTTTTCATATGTAACCATATGTCGATCGATTAGCACGTGAAAAATCTTCACAATAATATATCGCTAAGCTGATATCTGTAGCTGTTGCACTGATAAATTTGAACGGTGGATAATGAGACAGCATAAATTTAGTTTCACTAGCAATGCTTCTTCGGTAAATTTGGAAGATATTGGTTGATAAATACGGCATGCTGATCCAGAGACTACAGAAACTGCCAGACATGCTTTCGGGTTTTCAAGAAACATTTGCGTGCGCAATTATAAACAAAAATTTTCTGCGATTACGGATCTACGAATTTCAACCCAAATCGTTTGCAGACCGAACGTCAATCACATGGTTTTAAGTTGTGACTCTTTCTGAAACACAGTTTTGAACGGAACTTATTAAAATATATCTTGTCATGGACTGATAAGATTCGGCTGCAGAGTGTGTAGCATCCACAGAGAAGACGGATGTAAATTAGTCCAAGGTAGGTGACAAACACCGGAGATGCGCTCACCATTGTCGTAATCGTTGAAAATTACAGGATTTAATCGGCAGAAAAGAAGACTTCTGGTGACAACGAGCAAGAAGTCCACAAAATACATATCTGATAAGTTCACCGCGATAACAGTTGATATATTGTAGTGAAGGAAAGCCGGTGAATTACAAGAAAGTGCAATATATCAATGAATTTTTCGATCGGAGACCATCCAGGCGATGCAGAAACGCATAAGCAATAGGCAGACAGGGCGGAGGGGAAGATGAAGAGGGGATCACAGATAAGAGAACGGAGGTGGGATAACATAAGCACAGAAGGCACCGACTGCAAACCAGGAAAATATAACCACAACAGCAGTTCCAGGAAATTGACGACAAACAATCTGGAGTCAGGTGTGAACGGTTTGGAAAGTGTACAGCCTATCATAACAGATGCATTGTTGCTACAATAGTCACTCAAACACACCAACAAACCGATACACAAACTGACCCACTGTCAAAATCACATTCGGAAATGACCGCCTGTCCACGAACACTCATCACATGCATATTCCCTCAACTGCAGCTGTTCTGTTGTGGAACAAATGACACACCATTGTCGAGAATTACTCAGAACAGAAGTCACAGAGTCAATCGCCAGAACAATCGCGCCGAATCTCGTCAAGTGAGTTATTGTAGGGTATGGACGTGCATGAGGCATTTCCGGTTGCTTAAACTCCCTAGTCAACCAGCCCAAGGTATTTGGATAGAGGGTCTTGACAGCGAACAGATTACGTGACTCACAACTTCGTGCGCATCCATATTGAGTTCATGCATTCCAGCGTCTCTAGCGTCGAGTAGTCTAGACTACAAATTAACTAACTCAGAAGAGAATACTCGGTATAGTGCCAAGTATTTGAGTAACTTGTCAAATTTCGCCGAGTAGGGAGATTGAATGAGTAACCGAGATTAAGAAACTGACCACATGCTCAGTGCTGGCAACTCATTCGGTGGAGTACAGATACATGAAATCAAGGAGTAACTAGAGAGTGGAAGCCTGAAAAGTAGTTTGCTCCGAAGGAAGAAAAATTGTGTATATCAGAAGTGACCGTGCCCAGCTAGTGGTTATATCACCGCAAAATAATCATCTACTTTCTAAACAAATGCTGATCGCAACTACTCTCAGTTAACGAATTCACTCATATTATATTCACGTTCACAACAGCCACAAGAATAACAACACCCTACTGAACGTGAATCATTGATCATTTAGTGAGAGCATCAGGTGTGGTCAATACTTTTGTCTGTGCAATGATGTACGTATCACGTGATACGCTGCCAGAACGGCATAGGCTTCACGTGATGCAGTTGCAGTTCTCGGTAAAGTATGAGTTGTGGTTTTTCTCCGAATGAAGATGTCGATCACTCAGAGGGCAGTAAACATGTGTCACATGAGATGGGAGCCAACCACGAAACAGTTGTGCCAAGTTTTTTAAGTGAACAATCTCAGTCACACAACACGATCCCGCATAGATTCTGTATAGCACGTACCACTAGCACTGTCTTTTAATATGAAATATTCGTGTCGAGTATTAGACTTGTTATCAGTATGTCGTATCAAAATGTAATGAGAAAGTATCTGATAGGTGATTCTGAATAACAAATGCTTCTGCATTATTGAGTAGATGCATACCACTCGTGTCAGCGTTCAAACAGTGGATGTACAACGTGAGCACGTGGACTAATAAGTAGTCAATATCTGAACACTTCCACCAGTACACTCATTTGGCTCAAGTTGACGTGAAACAACAGAATTGAATTTCCTCTCTGTCAAATATCATCCGTTTCGCTTCCAAACTGGACTTGACCTCCGGTCTACCTGCTTGTGAGGTAACTGTGTAGGCTGCTGCATCAGCAACACAATGATTGTGAGAAACACATGCGTTACGGATGATTTTGAATAATGACGGAACCCGGGTCTAGTGGCTCATTACATGAGGCGCCGGCCAGAACGTCCACAAGGGTACGGAGAGAAACTGAAATACAAAAGCATTTAGTCTGTGTCGGTACAATTCCGGCCAAAAACCATTCGCTTATGAGAGCTGCGTTTGGCTATGATTGGGGTTCAATTTATGTCAGTCAAAATCCCAGATTTCTGGTTAATAATGCAGAAGCATTTGTTATTCAGAATCACCTATCAGATACTTTCTCATTACATTTTGATACGACATACTGATAACAAGTCTAATACTCGACACGAATATTTCATATTAAAAGACAGTGCTAGTGGTACGTGCTATACAGAATCTATGCGGGATCGTGTTGTGTGACTGAGATTGTTCACTTAAAAAACTTGGCACAACTGTTTCGTGGTTGGCTCCCATCTCATGTGACACATGTTTACTGCCCTCTGAGTGATCGACATCTTCATTCGGAGAAAAACCACAACTCATACTTTACCGAGAACTGCAACTGCATCACGTGAAGCCTATGCCGTTCTGGCAGCGTATCACGTGATACGTACATCATTGCACAGACAAAAGTATTGACCACACCTGATGCTCTCACTAAATGATCAATGATTCACGTTCAGTAGGGTGTTGTTATTCTTGTGGCTGTTGTGAACGTGAATATAATATGAGTGAATTCGTTAACTGAGAGTAGTTGCGATCAGCATTTGTTTAGAAAGTAGATGATTATTTTGCGGTGATATAACCACTAGCTGGGCACGGTCACTTCTGATATACACAATTTTTCTTCCTTCGGAGCAAACTACTTTTCAGGCTTCCACTCTCTAGTTACTCCTTGATTTCATGTATCTGTACTCCACCGAATGAGTTGCCAGCACTGAGCATGTGGTCAGTTTCTTAATCTCGGTTACTCATTCAATCTCCCTACTCGGCGAAATTTGACAAGTTACTCAAATACTTGGCACTATACCGAGTATTCTCTTCTGAGTTAGTTAATTTGTAGTCTAGACTACTCGACGCTAGAGACGCTGGAATGCATGAACTCAATATGGATGCGCACGAAGTTGTGAGTCACGTAATCTGTTCGCTGTCAAGACCCTCTATCCAAATACCTTGGGCTGGTTGACTAGGGAGTTTAAGCAACCGGAAATGCCTCATGCACGTCCATACCCTACAATAACTCACTTGACGAGATTCGGCGCGATTGTTCTGGCGATTGACTCTGTGACTTCTGTTCTGAGTAATTCTCGACAATGGTGTGTCATTTGTTCCACAACAGAACAGCTGCAGTTGAGGGAATATGCATGTGATGAGTGTTCGTGGACAGGCGGTCATTTCCGAATGTGATTTTGACAGTGGGTCAGTTTGTGTATCGGTTTGTTGGTGTGTTTGAGTGACTATTGTAGCAACAATGCATCTGTTATGATAGGCTGTATACTTTCCGAACCGCTTACACTTGAAACAATATTTGGTCTAGTCAGTTTTGCTAGTCACTCTTGCATTTTGTATATTTTCGTTTAGCTTTTTCTCCCTTCTCGTGTCTTTTGTTCGTATATATCTTTCTTGGCGTTTGGCTGCCATTTCGGTTTGGCAAGATGGTTTTTTTCAATTCCTTTCCTTTTGCTCTTTCTGGCTCAGTATACGTTGGCATAATTTCAAATACACTACTCCGTTTTTATGCGCGACATCTAATTAAACCGGCTGAGTTGCATTTGGCTGTTGAGCTCTACGACAGTCCACTGTTAATAGCGCTATTCTTGTTGTTACATGTCGATTTTGTTCTACTCAGTCAAATTCTTGCCCTACAGAGGTGCCGAGAATATTTCTGATCTACTGTTACCAAATGAATTGGGTCCTCTTTAATTTTCATGGAGACGGTTGTCAACGCGACCTATTTAGTAACGACTGGTTGGGTTCTGAACTGTAGTGCAACAAGAATTGCTCTTTGCCTTGAAATCGATGATAGTTAACATCTAAATTAAATCTGACCTCTCGATGAGGAGTTAAGGATCCGAAAAATAAACAGAATAAGTATTGAGGTTTCTTCTTTTTCTGTTTCATCTTGTGAATTTGTGGTTGACTTTTGGGATTTGTCTTTCATGCTACTCATTGATATTAGGAAATTTGTCTAGTCTCGTGATATAAAATTCAATTTTAGTCTGATCACCTTTCTTCAACTGAAATTGTGTTGACGCTGTTGCAAACTATAGTGTGGATATGGTTTCAGACAAAATACCAAACAGGACAACATTCTCGCACAAACTGACATGTAATCGGTTCCATTTTCATGATCACTAAGTCGTTACCCCTTTTTTTGGATTTCAAAGATGATTTTTTGCGCAAACCATTGAAACATCCCACGAATAGTTCATTTGGACTTGTTAATCACTTGGGCTGAAGACTTTATGTAAACAGTCTTACTTGCATATTTGTAACGCACCTGCAATGATGATACAATCCTGCTGACGCCGCAGAAATAACATATTTTTGAATCCTGGATACTATTTGTGACTATTAGAGTTGTCTCTTGTATCCGTTTTGAAAGCTTTCCTTACCGGCTCGTGACCAGCCGTGAAGATAAGCATCTTAGCACACTAATACAATTAACTCTTCCTGCTGTAGAAAATCGGGTGATAAATGGTTGGCACCGTGAGTCTCCTTGAATACGGTCCCTTGCTTTGGTAAAATAACAGTTCATGTTAATTGAACCAAGTGACTCAATTCAAAGTGTTTGCGATAATCTAGAACGGAGACCGACAGGCAGTAATGCGAAGATGTTCAACATGTAGTTCGGATATCAAATGAGTGTCTGTTAGTATTTTGGAATCGTAACATCATATGATCTTCCTGTTTCTGCTTCCTTGCGACATCACGCTCTCTTCGCAATCAGTCCTGTTAACATATCAAAAGTATATTTTAATGGTGGTTGAATGACCTTGTTTTCTTGATGTTACAACGTAACATTTTGCTTTCTACGTTTATTGGTCAACGGAGGACAGACCTTAGACAAGTGATGGAAATCTGTGCTTGATTGTACAGTGTTGGCGACAGGGACCACACTACACAAATTCCTTTTGTTGCTGTTGGCTATCTGAGTCCAAATTGTGTTCAGGCGAAATGGTATTTCTTGATCGTTTTAATCTTTTTGTGTTTTCAAAATTGACCCATTCTTGTAATTTTTTGTTGGTAACGTGAACGCAACAATCAACCTTCGTGTACAAATGCACACATATGAGTAGAGGGCGCTGAGGACGATGGCTAATTTCGGCGAGAAGGTGTGATTCATTTGGATTTAACGACTTGACAGCACGCGTTCTTGGCTGCAACTCTTGTCAAAACTGTGATTCATAATACGATGCGTCCCAGAGTTACTAGTGTACAGGCTAAGGAAATAATTGCACGTAACAATACGGGAAATCAACTGGTAAGCATTTTTGACAAGTTAGTGACAAAAGCATACAGTGACACCACAGTAATCCGTTTACTTACACCTTAATCAAACGTGCACTTGAAAGATAAGGCATATGTATGTTTGGGAGGACATCAAGCGACGAGGGCACGTTTCCAATGCAAAGCGTAGGTACGGCGAAATTTGGGCAACCGGTGGGTGAATGGATAAATCACAGGCGGAGAAACAACCAACCTGATCCAAAACGAATCAGGTAGTCATATTTTCTAAATCTATCATGGCGTAAGGTGCAAAGTTTCAACAACTAGTGATGGCAGCAACAACATTCTGAAACACATGTCTGACCAGAGGGGAGATTGCTGAAAAATTCAGAAATCACAGTCTGAATTCGGTTGTTTTCAAAGATCATAACCCAAAATGCACTTTACATCTAGAGATGATAGAGAATGTTTTCGTTAGTCATGAGAACAACAATCAGGACCTGTATGGTCATCAAGTTAAGTACAGTAGAATAATTGTGAACATGGTTGCCACACTGAGTAAGGAAACCTGGCGAGAGAGGTTTCTGATTGTGTGTTTGACAAAATCCACGCAATTATCGTTGCAAATTGTCAAGCTGGTTGTTTGTAAGCATATATATATATGTATCCACAAGAACTTTTGAGCTCAGACATCAAGGATACACAGCCTGACACTGAAGTCTTCAGCAGCCGTCAATATCTTGGAGCTTACCGGTTTGGATCGACTCCGCTGACGGTCTGAAAAGCACCTTGCTTGCTAACAAAATGATTCGGTTACTGATGCGTAACAAGAGGTTTTGGTTTACGTGAATTGAACATCACGCATAAACGATCGCAGCTGTCACGTTTACTTGAATTTCTAAGTCAGCTCCTTTCCAAACAAACCACTGGACTCCAGTTTCCCTCCTCTTAGAGCTCGTTAATAGTATGCATCTTTTCAACAGGTGGGACTGGAATTTCAACCGTGCTTTCATGAGGTAACCATGTTGATCACTGTGCCATTCGCCTCACATTAGTCGCGGCCATGTCTGCTTGTGCGCACTGATCACGTTGTCCGCTCTCCTTGCTCGTAGACAGGTATTGCTTGTTACTTTCAGCCGTTGGCCACCACCACCATCATGACATTCAAGAGCCTGATTATACCGTCGCATGAGCCGGCGCTCACCTCAACATTAGCGTAAAATATCATAGAAGAGAAAACCACTGTGAAGGTAGAAAATCAATAAGATAAAACTAACTGAAAGGGCTTGAAATGGTATGGATGCAGGTACACCATTGATTGAGGTACACTACCGTCCGACCAGCGAATTTAGTGGTAACGAACATCCCAGCCAAACAAGCAACATTTACCTGGTTTGTCAAGTGGAACAGTCAAGGTGTTCATAATTCTTAACCACATTTCAGCTCGGCAACAACGCGGTTTTATCCAACTGTTGGTTATCTCAGTATATAACGCTCGAAGCAATAAAGAATCAGCTGGCATACGGAGTTCGTGACTCAATTACAGCAGGCTCTGCAACGTGATTAGTTGACCAACTGACCGCGCATCCCGAGGGACTAGGCAAACGTCCTTGTTGCTCACGCGATCTGTTTACTTAGTGTTAAGTGACTGACGGAGACAACTGTGGTCAAACACAGCAAGTCTCTTGACATCTTCGTTGCGAACAGGCCACGTTTCTGAATCATAGACAAAACAGACATGCTCAATCATTATTTATCCTTTCTTTTAGCGACAATCAGACGTCTTTTAGATGCCACAGATAACACAGGCCGGCATATACAGCTCATGTATCTGCTGTCCTCGATAATACTTCATCAGTAATGTTACATACCGACCAGATAGTGTTACCCAAACATGTGAAACTGTTCATAGTTTTGAGTGGATTACCTGCAATGAAGAAAGTAGGAGTGAACATGCTCCAGTTGACCCAACTTCTATAACTTCTACCCAATTTGAAATCGAAGAAATCATTCGTTTTGTAGGCATTATTTTGATTAATGGTCAGCATGAGTCAGTCAAATGAACAAAAGTCACGCTAGCACAACTGTCCAACTGCTCATGACGGTGTTCAAGTGCCCCATTACAACACCTTATCACGGTACGAACAAAGTGTGACAATCGTCATCGGCCTACAGGTGAGTACACAGTAAGGTTGTTTGCAGAAAACTGTTTATTCTTCTGAGCTGTGACATGCTTATGAGGATTGCACCAATGGTCACACGCACTTTGGATTATGAGTTAGGCCCGTTCTACTGGGCTTTAAAACTTGCGTTAACACCAATCATCGGATCTCCTTCGTCAAAACGACAACTACACACTTCTTAGTCAGACAAGGTGTTGCATGGTTTTAGCCCAAGTGCTTGATTAGTTCTGTGATTGACTCTCGATAGATCGTGACGAAATCAGATGATCTGTATATAGTGGATATGCAATAGGCAAGTCCCATTGAACAGTTTGCTCGCTGACTCTGACAAATATTCTCATGGTTATTGTTTAGTCATTACTCTGACAGTCAGGCACAGAAAGCAAACTTTTTGCTACTTTTCTGTTCCAATAATTTTAGTTGGTATTTTCTAATGAGTTTTGATTGATGAGCAACAAAACGGGTGGGCACCTAAAGTTTAGATAAAGGCAAAACCTAGCAAAAAGTGTTAAGACAATAGCCTTGTCTAACTTGGTAAACAGTTCGAGGAACAATTTTATCAGTCACATATACATCCAGGGTTAGACTAAAAAGTGATAGGCTTAGGGATCAATCGTTGTAAATAGGGAGGAGTGAAATTTAGTATGCAGGAAAACTTCAATTTGACGAACTTGTTTGGACCGTCCTAGTATAAATCTCGAGAGGATGCGATGTACTTGGAAAATAGTACTGGCAGGTTACCACTGTTTGCCTGAGGCGTAGTATGGAGGACTCGCATATAACTTGGTTAATCCAAATATGTGGTATAAAACCGTGATTTAGGAGAACAAATCGAATAGATAGGTGTTAAGATTTATAACGCCACATGTGCGCAATAATGCAGTATTCGAAGAAAGCAATGTCTCACTATGAAATGCACCTCATGATACAAGTACTCGGCT
Organism: Paragonimus westermani; assembly: GCA_008508345.1. Lineage (NCBI taxonomy): Eukaryota > Metazoa > Platyhelminthes > Trematoda > Plagiorchiida > Troglotrematidae > Paragonimus > Paragonimus westermani. The sequence goes on from QNGE01001153.1 coordinate 91,863, forward strand.
CGTTACTCGTGGTATACGGATCAGAGAGATTGCGGATAATAGTCTTGATATAAACTTGACCAAGAATCTCCTAGGTCCACAATGATGGTAGGATTGATTGTTCGTTTATAGAATGTAGGATGATCTTACGATTGGACTGGCTTCATCTGAACCTAGCTAATATTGGTACATTTCGGAGGAGCGTGTCATAGTGAAGCGCTGAATGGAACGATAAACCATGAGATAACGTGATACGATGGTTTTAACATGGTCCTCTAGAAGACTTACCCACTACCTCAGTTTTTGGAACTCAGAAATAGGCTAGTTGCACTGCAGTTCAGGAAAGTTGAGTCTAAGATGTCACATACGGCTGTTTTCTTGTTTTGGGATATCCGTTGCTCGATGACACCTTCCTCTGTACTTGACGGAAAAACAGACGCTACCCACACTGGACGACTTTCTCCAATAGCCTTTTCAGCCTCAGCATTATGTTCACAAATAGGGCGCGTTTCAAACCTTGATGCACACAATTAGATCATATTTTCTTGCCTTCCATCAGGAGCTATGTAGTGTAGTCGAGAAAATTCATGGCATACTAAACAATTGACTCTTAACGGCTGCTGTGAACAAGTCACCCTTTCAGAAGACAAACGCAGACATACATTCAGTGATTTATAAACCTGAGATAGATGGCTACCTGAGTGGCTAGCTGATCGGGGTTTACAGAGCATCAGCGAGACACGAATTAGCTGAAGCGTTGTACACTGAAATATGTCAATAATGTGGGTTAAACAAGCTTACGGTAAATCAGTAGAATAGAAGATAAATGAAAAATAACTGTAAGGGACAAGAAAAAACCATGAAATTTTTCTGGCAAATTAGTTCAGTCATTTCCACATGTTTCCCAAAAATTTAATAATCTTCATACGACAGCTGAATAGCATCGATCATAAAGAAACAAATTATTGATTCTGATGGGTTTGTTGAAACTCTCTCACAAAGATAAGTGAAATTAAAGGGTGACAACTTCAGAGGAATAAATGCCTACATGAAAGTTGCTACCAGCTTTTGGTGAATCATTGGTGAGACCCATGGATTATGTTCTAACAGACGTAGCTAAGGAAATAACACACTTGGGTCACTTCAAATCAGAATCAAGAATTTTACACACAGTAGGCGATTAGGATAGATAGCTGAGTTCGATGAGTGTGAAGAATGAGAAAAATTCCGAGAACTCATCGAAGTGGATGCCACTAAACAAATAGAAAGTTTGATTTTGTGGGAGGAATCAATCAGGGATGCTGCGGAAACAAAGTCGTAAGTTGCAATAAGAACGCAAAGGGTTTGATACACGTTCCTGTCGACACAACTTAGCAGGCATAACACTGGGTGTACACCATCCAAACTAGTGGTTGTTTAGCCAGTTTCCACAGATCCACATACATTATGTAGAACTCAAATTTCACACTTTCAACTTGTGGGCAAATTATTCGTGTTAGTTAAATTAAATACATCTGGACATAAGATGTTTTCTTTATTGAAATGCAATCTACTTGGTAAGTGAATATTGGTGAGAATTTGGGTTTTGAACAGAACAATTGAAGGTTTTTTTAGTTTTCCACTGATGTACAATAATTGGCCTTCTACGGGAAATAATACGGTAAAGCACTGCGGCAAGAACGTACAAAAACCATTTATTCACACACCAATCTTCGGAAACACCATCCAGAAAGTGTCAATTTGAATGTAATTTGCATCAAAAGCAAATTGCTTTTATGTAATATATTTTTAACGATAATTGGTGAAATCAAATTCATCCATCTTTATTTAAAGTTTGTGTTCACGGCGATTTTCGAACACCGCATATTACGTATCTGCTTGTTACCAACATTCGACGATACTTTCAAATGAAGGAAAACGGAATGTGGTAAATGTTCGTTTTTCGCACTGATCCTTCAGTACCAAGGAAAGGACGCTTAAAACTTATAATACATCAGACGAATGAAGGATAGAAGTGCTGAATTACCTGGCTTACGGAATAGGTATTTCGATGCATGCATAGTGATCAATTACGACGGTTAGTCACGGCCAGCTCAGCGGTGGAGAAGAGGCACACATGACTGAGAATCAGTGTAACCCAGAGTACCTCTCAGGGATTAATTTGATGATCTGTGATTCGTATGTGTTTGACGACTGACATAGATGGAAGTTCGTGGAAATTCATTTTGAGCGATCCGTCTAGACACAATTGCAATAAATAACTGGCATACTACCAAATTTGATGCACACAAAATCATGTATATGAAGTTGCCTTTTCCAGTATTAATGATCCCTCGGGGTCAGCCTAAAACACGGTCTGCAAATACTGATCATTTATAACATTTCCAGGTTTTGTCACTGACCACTTCCCACGTTCACTTCGTTCTAACAATGACTCCTAGTTAGCCACTGAGTAGTTTTCTGTTTTGCAGACCACACTATGACAGCCAAATTTGTCCCCTTCTTTCTTCCTTCTCTCTTCCTATATAGGGTTTGGTTTTTCTTCATGGTTGTGTGGCAGTTAAGCATTAGTGTGAACCACTAAGTTATTGTTTTTCATGATGATGATGACCAACTGTAAGCGAATTGTCCTTAAGGTCCAGCTCACTCGACAGAAATATCTGGTTTTGGACATTAAAAGGTTTGAATAATTCACTTTGTTTAACAGAAAAATCACCTCTGTCAGTTCGAGGTAACACAATCGGCACCAAAATAGACATAGTCTACTTTGATCACGGTGAACATTCATTTGCAAAATATCTGGCAGTTTCACTCGAAATGGACCTACACTTTCCTCTCAGTCAAATACAGTCTCCACAATCTCGGCAGCGTCACGTTATTTAACAAACATTTTCGTTTTCCTTATATTAGTAATGCAGGACGAGCTATACTTTTTTTAAACTCACCTTTGTTTTGCCTGAATAAAAGGCGTTCACTAGCCCTTTGTATTCAACTGACTAGATAATTTTTAGTTTCGAGTTGAACCTCACACATGTGTTTGCAGTAATTACACTCGGATAAACTATCCCACCAGTCCCTTTCGAAAAGTGGCACTAGGCTCGAGATCCTCTCCTGCTGGCAATCGTCATTAGTGAATATCCTTGCCACGGCCTGGACTGGAACACTGGCCGCGTCTCCATAACGCAACTTTGTTGACCACTGCGCCAGTGATCTCACATCAGACACGAATTAATCCTTATACGTGAAACCTCAAACACAGTAACTTGCAAGTATTACTCAGATTGACCCACAGCCACGTACTTTTAACTACAATCGATACAAAGGCTGCAATCAACTGTAAGTGTTGTTCAACTTGGAATTAACCAAGTCCACAACTTCTCATCAGGAATCATGTTTGCTCTGATATATTTTTCTTGTTTTTTTTTTAAGTTTTAGGTTATAAGATCAAGCAGAAAGAATCACCACAATCACAGATACAATAAAATGCAAGCAGAGGCTCCGGTTGGAAAACAGTCAATAAGCTCGGTCGACTCGATACCACAGAGAAAAATTGAGGAAACCTCATCAAAACCGAACGATACATTCCAGCTCACTGAACAGGATGATAAGCCAAACCCATCCACTAGCTTAAATGAGGCCTGCGATGGTTGTTCCTGGAACGAACAGACGAATTCGGGAACAACAGTTTTTTGCGAGCAAAGACGGTGAGTTGACTTTGTGCACAGTAAAAGCCAACTATGAACTCCGAACCAAATTCCAACTAGTAAGAGGTATTAAGCACAAATTTACCCGGGGAGAAATATTATCTATTGAGGAGTTAGATGCATTCATGTGGTTTCAGCGATCTTGCTACTTGCTACTTGCTGGCTTATGGTTGGACCTATTCACAGTACGACAGGATCAGCAAAACTGTACACGGTGCGAACAGCGGCTTGTTTACTTGGGCCTGACTTGGATCGGTTCAAGAACATTTCAATGAGTGACTGAGGGATTAACTTACTCTAATCCAATTCGTTTTAAGGAATCAGCCGGTTATACTAACCACAACGCAAATCAATCAGGTATACATTCAGTATTAACTTTATTAGTTCTTAACTATCACCTGCTTACAATAAGCAGAGTTGGGGTTCTGAAACCTTCTCTGAAAGAAGTGTAGTCAATAAATACTGCATTATATTAATGAAACTTCACAGCTAGTCCCTATCTATATTATACTGCATCGTCTAACCTCATGCTACAGGGAAATTCGTCGATAGTTTCAAAATATGACAAGCCTGGAAATGTCGGAATTTTAATGAACCTGTGATAACGAAAAGTGGCTATGGAGGTACGGATTTCTCCAGAACCGTTTTGCATCAATGCACATATAGTTTCACCCGTAGTCGCTATAATTAACGATATTTCGAAGGGCTGAGATGGAGAGATGTACAGATTGAAGTTTTTCCTTCACAGCCGGTGACAGCTGGTTAGCCAGATGGTATTCTAAAGTGAAAACTACATTCCTACTCCACAAAGGCCAGAGTGGGTAGATATGTAGTTGCAATATCTAATTGACGTAGACAATCAAGCCCGAAGCAAGCGGAAACAAAATAGAGGGAGGAAGCCGTTGAGATAAGTCACACGCTGGAGTGTATGTTAGTTTATATTTTACGGAAGCATGAAAGAAAACTAGATCAAAATTTAAGTAACCTCATAAAATGTGCTACGTTAAGAAAGCCAACGATCGGCAGAAGTGTTAGAATCAGTATACCTCCAGTTGGTGAAACAAAAGGGTGATACCATGTGATAGGGAGTGGTTCGTTTATGTGGAACTGCTTGAGTTACTTGCAACTCACGTGCCAATCTTCCTCCTGTGGAACTTCTGCTGTGAGTACATCATATGCCGTGCTGAAGTAATGGGCCTACATCTAAGAAAGATAAGTCAGGATAAATTTACTTGACGCGTTTTCATAGTCCACCAAATACGCACGCTTGCCCGAATGTTAATTCTGTGTGGTTCAATGCTGGTTACCGTCATTTCCACCCCCACTAACATTCTACATACTGCTCTTTTGCATTTAATCAGTTGTTGCTCATAACAAAGTACTCCACGACCCAGTTGGTTCACTAAGCAACCACAGGGATTTATAAGCATAGATATTCAACACTGTTGTGTTGACGCATGAACTTCAAGCCAATCTGTGTAGTATTTCTTTCTGTAATCACCTGACGCCAAATAAAGAGAGTTCGATAGTAATAATTTGGCAGATTTTAGTAAAATGTTTAGAAGTCTGAAACTACTATGTGGTTACATGTCGTTCATACTGTTTTAATCTTGGGGTATGTAGGGAGATAATGAAGAGCACAAGATTTGGTCCCTATTCCGAACGATACAGAACTTATTCCACTGTAAGAAAAGATTGACAAGTATTTGTTTTTCAAATCACAAAGCCGGTAACTTACGGCTGTGCAATACGACATCACAGTGTTAATTGATTTTATCAACACAACAAGGTGACAAATATGGCTTTGAGATCTCATCACGAAGTCGATATAAATCAATGGGTTGAATATTGCTTATACATTCACTACATAGTCCGATGATGGAAAGTGTAATTTTCGACAGAATGGTCCGCAAGCAATTTTACGCAGCTTTCTTATGATATACAGGAGACGCAGTTAAGTTGGTCGGCAGCTATGGGTAGTTAAAGGCAGCAGCAAATTTTTACGCTGTTACCCTGTGGTCACGTTATCGAATTGAAGTCACCTCGGCTTTTGCCCGACCGCTTTGTTAAACTGATGTTGTTTGGTTGGCTGGAAATTTGCAGATGATTTCGAACAACGCGGTCTGTTTAACTGCGTAATTCATGTCTACCAGGTGAGCAACGTACTCGCTTGATATCGGTTTTTTGCTTACACTGTACAATCTAATCTGTAACTTTCGATCTACAGGAATTCTTCCCGATGACAGAAGTCGAACATCTTCAAATGATTCAGAATAATTCAGCAGTTCAACAGTTGACCGGTACAACTCAAAGACTACCTACAGTTTGCATACTCAGCTGTGTATTTTCTTCCAGCCCTTTCTCTGGTAGAAGCAAAAGGCTTGGTTTGCATACTCTTTGATTATTCGTTAGTGTTAATCATCACCTGGTCCAACTAATACAGCCAACCGAGTTAACCGTATTTTTAATGACTTCATATCAGATACAACCAAATTACCAATCCAAAATTGTTGACATTAACTAAGGAGTGACGCTCATTAGAACTTTCTTAAGTAACCTGAAAGTTTTATCATCTCCAACGGTCCACTGACATTTTTGAAACTAGTCAGCTTTTAGCCTACTAGTAGTATCGCCTGTCATAAATATTTTTGTTGTGAATACATATAATCACATGCCGAAATTTGCCGCCTAACGTTCCACTCTGACTTTTAGTATTTCAGAAAAGGTCAGGAATTCCGTTGGCTACCAGCCTTCACGAAGACCAAGCGATTGTAGCTCGATCGACGAACTGTCGGACTCGTCTCAACAGGGGCACAAATTGGACATGAGTAATTACGAATCAACTGCCTATCCAACTAACACTGAAGGGCATTTGAGTGCCCTACTGGGACGTAAGCAAACTTGCTTCTTTATTCAATATGTCTACGTGAGATGCCGTGAGATGCATTATGTCATACAGCTAACTTGGTTGAAAGCATAATTATGTGTGTCTCATCTGAACTCTTATACGGAAAATAAGCAGCGTGGGTTTTAGCATTCTCTCCGTATGTATGAGACGAGGACACTTCAAGTAAACTGGAGTGTCCTAGCTTAGACTTGACTCGTAGTATGTGGAACAGCTGGTTGCCGCTATGGGAAACCCGGTAATCATGATTTGAGTGAGTTTTGGTGAGCATTGGTTGTTATACACTTTTTATCACTCACCATTAGACTGTACATCTACTAATTCACTGACATTTGTAACTTAAGCTAGTCAGCATTCGGAATTAATACCTTTGCAGTGATCACTTGGAGCTTCCACAATTAACCGTACAATCAAAAAGGACCAAACCTATTCTGGGTGACAACCTAATAACTGGTACTTGGAACAAACATCAGTGCAAATTATTTGTCAGAAAACTCGTGCCATCCACCCAAATCTCGCAAATGAGTGCTGATCATCATCAACAGACAGCAGTATATCAGTGGTTCACACTAATGCTTAACTGCCACACAACCATGAAGAAAAAGCAAACCCTATATATAGGAGAGAAGGAAAAATGTAGGGCACGGGAAGGGACCTAACTACTGAAAATGACTACGTCCATATTCACACATTCAGCATCAAGGTGCCTACACCTTGAAAACAAACAACCGAGCTGCAAGTGAGAGTAAGGCGTCATCAGCGAGACAGCTCGCTTACGGCTTTCACTACCCGCGTCATTAAATGCACTCACTTCACAGACAACTCGGTCAAACAACGACAACATTCACGCCACTGAGCTCGATTAGCCGCCATCTCACCTAGAGTCTCCAACCACCGACTCTGTAAGTCGCGAGGATCCCAGCCCGGGAGACGAACTCGATCTACGGTGGCCAACCCCTTAGTGAACGACTTCATTTCCCTGCGCCAGATCGTTATCTGACCACCTCGCACTTTACACCAGTCGGTCGCAGTGTCAGCGAACAGTGTTCGGTGTGGAGGACGACTAGCTGGCATCCTTAATATGTGACCTAACCATCTAAGCCTGTGAAAACGTAGAGACTGGACAGAAGAACTCATTTGACAATCACCACAAAACACCCCGCTTCCTAACCTCTCCGTTACTTACACGCTGATGCCACCCGATACGACCGATTGAACGCAGAAATCGGTGATCAAATAGCTGAAGACGGTTCACGTCTCCTACACTGAGCGGCCAGGTCTCGATACCGTAATTTGGATAAATGAATGAGATTCAAGTGATTGGTGAGAAATGTTGATCAGGATTCATCGAAGGTCATATGAACGATGGCTACTAAGACACACATGATAGTACCAAACAGCTAAACCCACTTCGCGCGATCGTACGTGAAGCCATCGCCAAATAATACAGCCTACATTAAATACGCTGGTTGGATCGGTGGGGGTTGACCACGACGAACAACTCTGTCTTTTACTGCTCACGGTTGCACATGCTAACACGATCACTTTGAAGCGTCTGTTATTTATTTTTTTAAATTAACTAGTGCTAAGGTGATATCAATGTTTGGTCAAAATGTTTTCAATTAGGTGTTTCTCAATTCGTACATCGAGCGAAAGTGGCCGTGAACTTTTAGAAACTATCAACCAAAATTACTTATGTACTTCATTTTGAAGGGCTGAAATGCTTGTAGAACGATTTCTCCGAACGCGGTGTGAATGAAGAAACAGATGTAGTGGTCAAAAACAGTCTCAGACTACCCTGAGTGAATGCAAACGTATTTCACTGAGTTCAGTAACCAAAAATGAACGAATGCAACAGGACAGTTACGGGGGTTTTAGCAAGTTATAGAAATAAAGAGCTTGACTCACAGAAAGGGTTCAAGAGGAGCACCACCACAAAATCCCAAATTACCAGTATCCAGGAAGCGAGAATATTCCGAGATTACCGTGGACGGCTGAAACGTGGTAGGTGCTGCGACGATGTTCGGAGTACAACGGAGCTGAAAATGGATAAGATCCGTGTAGTATCGTCAAGCAACTACGCCACAGATAGAAGAGCAGAAAGACGTGCGTGCACAAAACTTTATTGTAATTGTATGATCATTTTTAATCAATTCGAACAACCTGCAGAGATGACGCAAAAACGTTGTTGTACAATGGTGAAACATCGTTAGTGAACAAAACCAAGAAAAAAACTCTACACAGGCATAGACAGATGTTGATTTTAATATAAACTTGACGTAAAACGCGAAATGTGTTGATCGTAGTCTGCTTATTTAGACTGACATCTGTTGCTTTTGTAACTGACTGATAACCATACTGAATAAACTAGTCAGAATACACACAGGATGACCCTATAGGTATGACCGATTTGATAACAAAATGGCCGTTCTTTGTGTAAGCACATTGGTATGGATCATAAATGTTGGTCATAGCTAAACCCAATGCTTAACAACTGATTGGCATCCAGAATAGACGGCTGGGTGCGAGTGACTGTTCCGCATGACTTCATAGTACTTCAGAGCTTGAAAGTTTTCTTTAGGAAAGCAGACTCATGTATCACTCATCATTCAATCTGTGTTCGATAAGCGCTTCGCGATGAAACCGAAGTATTTTGTCCTTGCCGAATGTCACTAATCGGCTGATGTGTCAATACATCTCACCGTCACTTATATGTGGGTTTCAAGCTTCAGGTAGTGTATTTGTTTTATTGTGGTTCAAAGAGTAGTTACAGATTAAAAACGCACATCCGGTCTACTTAACGAGCAATCCAGACGGCACTGACAAAACATTAACCTATGTGCTCTAAGCTCTTGCCACGCGAAGAGAACAATCATGCAAACTTTGAATACACTGGAGAAAAGCATCATTTTGAAAGCAGTAACGATGGACAAACAAAAACCAAATACCTCAGTAAGCCGTGCACATGACTGGTCCGGTCGGTGACTGAAATTAGGCCAGTCAAATTAAAGTGCGCGCGCGAACCTTAACATAACTGAGAAAAAGTTCAGCTCAGTTAGGCTAAATAACTACACACGAGAAGACACTACAAAGCGCAATCAGTACACTAGACTAAATCAGCCATACATGATTTAGACCCTCTAGATAGAAATGGTCTACTGTAAGGCAGGCGATGTTGTTGCGTCGGGGATAATGGTGATTATCAGGCTGAATGCTAATGTCGTTCTAACATATTGTAGCGAGAAGGCGTCCAACAAAGCACAATCTTTATTGTCCAAATCGCTAGTCACATGCAACGCGCGCTCTCTCGTTTATGAGTCGCAATTCCAACCCGCAGCACCCCCCGGTTTCCGTTCACACGTCGTGTGCACTTCTAACCGGTTTACGTGCGTGACCGGTGCCTTCTATCGGAGGGTTTTTCGCTTGCCATTCCTCGTCTGTTTGTCCGATTCCGTTGCGCGATGGCTCGTCCGGCTGCTCGTGCTGTCCGCCATCCACCCAGTGTTGGCCTTGACCGTATTCCAACATCGTGTCGAGATGTTCCTCTGAATGTTGGAAAAACCACGCCTCCGATCTGGCCGTCTGTCGTATTTCGCCTGCCCTGCCTCGCCCGTTGGTCCGATCTAGTCGAGCGATGACTCATCCGGTCGCGCACGTTGTCCTTGATCCGATCGCGGCAGGTTTTCGAACGTACCTCCCCCCACGTTGAGGTATTCGGCCGAGCGTTCGAAAACTCGCATCCCCGACCTGGCAATCCACCACAATATTATCGCCTAATTCGAACATGACTACTTTTTCCTAAGTAGATTATAATGGAGGAACAATAAACAGGGTCGTCAAGATTATTTGTTTACTGAGTGAGCGGAACTATCGATAATGCCAGACTTGATGTCTCGGTGTGCGGTTGTCCATTCTAACTAATCGGTGTTTTCGTCAGCCATCTTGATACAAGTGTACACAAGTATTTTTCCATTATGTTTGAATACGCTTTGAGCAAGTGAAGTTCGTAGTGGGAAACCTCGTAAATACAGTGAACGGATTAGGTTTCATTTAATAAAGTATAGTCGGTGATCTCGCCGTTTGAAGTAGTCTTTACTCGCACGTGACTACTATTAGTTACCAGGGTTGACAATCAGCAGAACATTCGGGTCGCATGAGTGGGCGTGCTGTTTACCTAAAGTGACAATAGCTGCACTCAGACGCACACACGTGAGCAAATACCTACAGAAAACTGTTATCTAACCGTTGTGTGGTTGATGTTGTTCCAGTTTGGCTCAAACAAGTGAAATAGTACCAACCACTGTGATTGTTTATCTTGATTTCGCTAGCAAAATACTGAATTCGAAATCGGCCAAAAATTCTACATATTTTTTTTGCACACTACTCTGTTTAGCACACTGTGAACATCATTGAGGAGGCTACTGAAGTAGCGGATAAAACAAGAGACAGACAGATTTGTTGTGCTTGACAAAAACCAATCACACATTTACCGTCACTGATTGGCAGTCGAGGCTGTGGTTGTGTCATATTGAAAATCACTCAAGGCTGATTGCAGCTACTGCACTCAAATGAAGTTTTCAGCTAGCTGACATAAAATACGGGATACTAGTTTCGCCCATGTTGATACCTACCAGTTATGTTTATATCTGCCACAACCGAAGTTTTAACCAGGGGCACTTTAATATGGATGAAACGTGTAGCCGCCTATTCCACCGACTACGAATTAGGCACGATGGAAAGCTCATCACTGAACGTTTAATGACTTTCATTGGTTGTCTCGATAGAACGTTTATTGACAGGTGATAACTATACCTAGTACAGAGGCGGTCAGGCGTTTTGACGGGTATTCACTGGGAGGGGTTACTGGGTGTTCAGATATAATCTGGTTGCGCCTTGTGTGAGACCAATGACGCAGCAATCTGCACAACCGCCTCTTGAGAAGGTTGCCGGCGATCACAGTATTGTCGTGAAAAGAATATGTACCAGTGACGAGCGTTAATCAGAGCGAACCCTCAGTATGATGGATCCTTTCGAAGGAGGGTGGCTGAAATATGAGTAGTATTAACAGTCCGTGCTACTGAAAAAGTTAACGGTAGCCTTATTTTCGTATAATCGTGTCGAATACGGATGGTTTTGCCGTCGTATGTTTAATAACATTTGCACAGCAATGATTTCGAGTAACAAAATAGCCAATATGATTAGAAGAGGGAAATCTCAGTCCTGTTCGATCAAACAGAAGTGCGCAGAAAACTATCAAAAGTAGTCACGACATAGTTAAATGGGCCCACTGGTTTACAGAGATGCTGCTGGGTGCAGTAGATGCGTTGTTGCCCATCAACGTTTGACGAGCCATCTGACCAGCTGTCCGGACCACGTGGCAAATATCTTTTTGACTAGCGCTTCAATTTACACTTGCCTAATCCATATCACAACATGAGGGAATGAACTTAACTGGCTACAGCGAAAGAAAATTTCCAACGCTCTGTTGAATGTATTTGAGCATACAGTGGGGTAGAAGCTGTCTCCAGAGGTTCACAGATGTTGACATGCGATAATCCAGAAGCCCAAAGGGCCATCGTTGGCTGCACGTAAAGAAAGACAACTAAAACTATCAGTTGTACAGAAACAACGAATGTTTTGGCTAGCTGTCCGATGCAACGGGAGGTATTTCAGAGCTCGAGTAAGTAGTTCATTGCAATTCCATCATAAGAGCTAGTCCACGGACACTGGGTTAAGCTTCAGGGTTGAAATACACCTGAAGGCGAAAAACCATTTCGTTAAAATTTTGAAAGCTACATTTTCTCATGTTGTACGTAGAAATCAGGTTTCTTACACTGATTACCTATGATAAACATAACTTGAAAGCATGAAGGTATTACAGGTATGACATACGTAAACAGGAGAAGTGCAACAACTGACATGTTGGACACTAGTTTATTCCGTTGGAGAATTATTACTCTTCGGAACAATTACATTGATCATATTATTTGTCATTCAAGACGCGGGTTCCTGTGATCAGACTTTGGGATATTTCTTCATGGCCTAAACCCGTTGAATATATAGAGGGAACTATAACTATAAGGCACGAGTATATCCCGAAGTAATGGCGAATTTGTCCGAGAACTGAAGTTGTTTTCTGATCAGTCTAATCTTAGACCCGTGGAAAACCCGTTGGGTATGCTAGGTCGTGAAACAACCATGCAACTGGATTGTCACATATGGTAACATTGGTTTGTTAAAAACACAAACAAGTCCAATTTTTAAATACCACTATCGTCAGATGAAATTGTACCAAGTGAATCTGTCCACGTGCTAAACAGAATTAGTAGTAGCTTGTTACACTGTTCCGTATGGGGTTGTCACACTCAGTTTTTGTACATTTATCTCTAGCTTTTTCTGTTATACGGGTTATTCGGACATAATTTTGCCCTCTCCGTTTCAATGCATTCCGTTCGTTCAGGGGTATCGAACGTTAGTGTTAAATAAATCGCCGCTCCATAATTTTGTCAGCAGGCATAAGTACGCTGAAGAGACTAACAAATGTTATATGCAGTAAAGCGAATGACTCATTTGTGGCCTAACTGAGTTATATATTTAGAAAGCCTGTGCCGAAGCATTTGCTATCATGTTTTAGTGGTAGCCTGTCCGATAGATTAAAATTTGGTGGTACTGAACTTCACCAGAAGGAACGTATTTTTGCCCAGCGGTATTGCCACTAATGTAAACCAGTTCAGAAAAGGTGTCTGCCTTCTTACAGACGATATCAGTATTTCTACGCATGTAAGTTCATTAAATCAAGTTAATCGTAGCGCCCTTGTGCAAAGTGACATAATACCGGTTTTACGTATATATTTTGTAATATACTAATGTCAGTACTGCTAGCTAAATTGTCACGCCTTAGTAATTGCATCACTACTTTTAAGGATATTTGTACACATATCTTCATTTAACTCTCAATAAGTCAGATCCGTTATTTTCTGTTTATTTTGTAGTTTCCGATCAAGAGTCCGATATTGATCAAAAGGACACAGATGTCAAACCCGATTCGTCTACTTTAAACAGACAACTGGTGAGAAATTGACGATTTCTGAAACTTCGTGTGCACTACTGAAACATCTTTGAAGAGAAATCAGTTGTGATGTTTGGCTCAATCATCGAAAGTTTGATCGCCCGTGCGTTTGCACGATAACGAAGCTTCAAAGTGGGAACCGGCATATGTATGGCTTCCATAGTTTTGTTGGCTTAAATTTTTGTTAATTGGTTCGTGCAAATCAACAGTTTTGGAAAACGATATCTGACAGTTAGAAGTTTTGGTTCTTGTCAACTCACATGAATGATGACCCCAATTGCATGTTTTCCTGTGTGGGTTAGGTCACATACAAGTCTAAAATGTACAGTGGTTTTAAAATTCCTTTGAATTCATCAAGAAGAAGTTTAAAAATACATATTTTAGTCGTTTGTAGTCAATAGTCACATACTAAGTACCTTAGGTAACTTATTATGAGGTATCATGGTTACCAGTCTAAGGTAGTTCAATATCCATTAGTGTATGGTTGAATGATAACGGCTGTCCCATGCGGTATCACCACTGAAGAATTGAGGCCTTGGCAGATTATAAGACTGAACAGACTTTGATGAACAGATTAGGAATAACACAACGTTACGAGCAATTTGTAATACTCTACGTTTCAACCACCTCGGGTGGCCTTCCTCAGGAGTGTTGTAATCGAAATCGAAACGTAGAGTATTACAACTTACTCGTAGCGTTGTGTTATTCCCAGTCTGTTTATCAATAATATGTCAAACACGACGCCCAAACTATTCAACTTCATTCGTGTTAAATTTGGTGGGGATATCTTACAACTGAACAGACTTTATCTGAGCGGATAGCTTCGGATTACCCAACCGTCTGCTTGTAGGCAGCTTTGAATGAGAACAGTATCAAAGTAAATGGTCAGTCAAGAAGAACGTCCAAAAGGAGTCTGCATGGTGGTTGGTGTCAACAAGTTGGGCAATGACTGAGCTGGCTATAGATTTTCATTGAACCGCTCTTCAGTTGAGCTGCATAATGTTACTTCACTCTCAGTAACAGCCGTTGGACGATGCAACCAACACGCTTGGTATGTAAACATAAGGAAAACAGGTAGACAAAAACAGTTCGACCCTAGACAATGACTTTCAGCAGAAGGGGGATGGTGTCTGATGGCGTGAGACTAGATTGTAATTTAGCAACAGGAGTCGTCCAGTTTACTCTGTTTTAAACTCAATTCGAATACTCTGTTGCTCAGTCATGAATGTGTAGTAAGCTTAAGTAACAAAATGGCTGGTTCTAAATACCAGGGTTTTCCTTGTGAACTGATGGGACCACTGTTCTCCTGGAGCATTCTTCATGATGTCGAAATCAACTGGCAATGAATCTTTCCAACAAACTTTCTTGCTTCCGGTTAACTGTTATACTGTTATAAATCTGCTGAAAATGTACGACGACGTAGATATCTGCATACTGGACAATACACTTCCGACTAAAAAAGACTTCGTTTTGCAGCAAACCATCGCAACGTATTGTTGGAAAAACATCCAGGAAGTGAGCATATACTCTAATCTTCCCTAATAAAGTAAACATACAGAAGTATGGATGCGGTTGAAATAATAATTTGTTTATCCTATTGAGCATTTCATTGACATACCGACGGTGGAAAACAGGCTTCTCACCTGTGCTCGCACTGCATTGTGGTTAGACTTGTTCATGTATATACTGACTGTTGGTGGTAATCTTATCGGGACTCCGTCACGTGTCCTATGCATTTTGCAGCTGAACTATATAATGAACTTTTAACTCAGTGGAAGGTTGTTTGATCAAACACCTGGGTCTAGTCGTAGCCGCACCATCAGGTCACTGAAGAAACTGTAGGGTCGTATGCGATCTTGATAATCTTATGTGTCGCTGCGCTATTTCCAGAATATTTGCCCTTCTTTAAGCCAAAAGACGACAGTAATATTTTATGTCAGGTATCGGCCTCGCAGAATTGACTTGGCCAATTATTTCAGGTACTCTATATCAACGAAGAGATTAAAAATCCACTTTTTCGATTACATGTAACGTGGTCTATGGAATGCTTAAGAGCAGAAAGAACACATTATGGTCCATGCAATATTTACATTTGTCTGGTATAATTTGCTAACATCTGTTTGCCAATAACATTCCCAAGTTGAAATACTGAACATTTTCGTAACATTATACCTGGTTACTATTGAGAAAATTTTGGAAGATTTTAGGAATCATGAAAATGTAGCAACCGACAAAGCTGATGTGTTGACGATAATGTGGTCATCCAAAACACAAACGGTAGCAAGGTCCACCAAACCGATATGACCTTAATTCAACAAAACATCCTAACAGAGGCGATGGAAAAGACTGTGGGTGATAGTTGTTGAACAACAGGCATTATGTATGTATTACTCATTACCTGTCTCATAGATATAACAATTCGTAATGATATTTAATTGAACATTTTCCTCATGTTTTTTAGGAATCGCCGCATGTAAAGGAGCAGACAATCATTGTTCAAAAATCTCAAGATCGCTCAACAATTCTTCAGCGGATGCTTAAAACGGAAGAATCACATATGACGTTATTAGCTGGCCTGTTGTCGGTAAGTGTGAAGATGTAATGACTATATTTGTTTTGTTTTGGCAATGGTCGATGAAAAATTATGCAAATTTAACGGACTCATCAAGAGGGTAGATGGTTACAGAGCAGCGTGGCCTAGTCAAGCCATCTTATCTGTCAGAGAAGACATACTTTTCACACCGATTTCAATAATGTAGGTTTGACAACTCACAAGTCCTGCAGCTGCCTTGTCACAACGGCCAGTGTGATTACCCGAACAGACATTTTCGCTTCCTGTGGCCTTGGTCTACTATTTTCCGAATGATCACACTATTTTCCTTGCGGTCTACAGTCCATAGTAATCGCTTCTTCTAGATAACTTGTTTAGTTTTTTGACAGATTGTCGAGATATGGAACAAATTTTTGGGGATGTATCCTTCACCGCTGGTAATATTTGTAAGAGTAAGGTTTACACAGTGTCACGAAACTGCCTGCAATAAAAACAGTACTAAAGAAAACAGATTATGTTAAATTTTATCTGAGAACCATTCGTACACTAAACGTTTTGTTCATCTGGGTATATTGACGAGTAATTCCCTGAACACCGAGCAAACGTGTGGTGTAACAAACAAGTTTTTTTAACTGCCCAGAATCATCCTGAGTATATAACACCATTGTCATAGCGAATAATTTACACACTCAGGGACTAAACATCCCATATTTAAAAATAAACTCAAAACTTTAACCCACTTACAGCCTAACCAAAATTCCTTCTCTATTTACGTTATAATTGATACATAAGTGAAAGAGAGGTGTTGACCCCATGACACACGTTTTGGGTAAACCTATGGGTTATGCGGTCGAATTACGGCTACATAAGCCAATAATTTTATTCGGTTCTCCCTGAATCCGCAAATCGGATAAAATCTCACTGTTAGGCTGACACCACGATCTGAATAAGCTTGATGTGTTGGTGGTCGTCCTAGTAACTCTATATTGTTTAATGCAGTCTGCGTTGCTCAACGATGCACTCAGATAAGCGTTTAGTCGTGCGGTGCACGTGACCATTTCTACAGTGGTCAGTGAATAATTATGCGCGACATGTAGCTACAGACTACTTTGTCGTTTAACTTTAATGCCATTCCTGTTTCTTCAACAACGAGTTTAATATCATTGTGGAAGGATACTACTAAATGGCAATTTGGAACAGTGATGATGGGGTATATTTCCAACCTGCGTCTTAAAAATGAACTGTTAAAAGCAATCAGTTTAAATGGAATGTTTGTGAACACTGCCTCGAAGGCGTCCAATATTCGTTAAACGAGTCAACAATCCAAATATAACATTTGCAATTTCCATTTGGGCTCTGTATAACGTTACGCTTGTGCTTGAATCTGGACATAACAGCCAAAGAGTTTTCCGGGGTATACTCAGTCGACGGGGTATGACTGACCAATTCAATATAAATTTATTTGAACAGAAACATGGAAAGTCCGTTCAAATGAATCAGCAGCTCTGCCCAGATTATAGGGCAAAGACCTGAGAACGGGTTGAATGCCAGAATCGTGTGAATATACAGACAGGCCACGATTTCTGATGAGCTGTGAGTTTTGTACACGTATTAGAAAGGCAGATAAAGGGTGCATACCGTTCAATTAAAACAGAATCCCTTGTTTTCCTAATGAAGAAAACGGCAGGCTTGCTAGGAAAATCTCCAAAGAATTTGGGAATGTTTTCGGCAAAATACTTTCCCTCACGTAATTGTCCCGATCATTACTCTCGAGCTGTTTTTCTGTAGCTTCTTTCAGCACTAAATATTTGCCTTCTCAGACGAAATTGTAGCTGCTCAACTGAAGGCTTATCTGAAGCGTTTAGAAAACACTACACATTCTGAATTAAAGTGTGGGATTGTTTGTGCACTTGAAATTGTGGAATCTCTTGTTGATTCAAAACAGGTCGTCATTTTCACCACTTGCGTTTGTGCAGTTTTTCACTTTCACGTTAACCAGCTGACATCTGATATTTCCATCTAAACCTACTGCTGAAGATACCGCAAAATGACTAGAGAATCAAACTTTGTGCCAGTCTGCTAACGATAAGCGATTATCTGGTTCAACCACCCCCTTTATACTTAATCAAAATTCCATTTTTGGTTATTAGATATGAATGAACATAATGTGCACTAGTTACGAGGCACTAACTCTTCCAGGATATTTGATAGCTAAGCATTTTTAAACGGTTTCTCCATTTCGACTGAAGTAGTTCTGTTCGACTTTTGGTGAGAGCTGTCAAAGTAAATTTATTTGGTTAACCGTTTAATTTAGAATCTGGATCTTACTTAATGTGTGGGACTCAAGATTTTTGTTTTTCTGGGAGTGACTAAAATCACAGAACACACTTTTTAACATGCATTTCTGAGGACTAAGTCCCAGTTAGCTAGCAGGAATTAGGAAGAGAAAATAAGAATTGGAGATCACTATAAATTCACTTATCGGTACCGGCCGTCTGTTTTTCCACCAAAACGTTCAACGTCAAGTCTTGTGGCCTAATAAGTTGATAGGCTAAAAGATTAACATCCATTGTGACATTGATTTTTTACGTCTCATCGGTTAAACACTACCAAATAAGTAAGTATTATTCTGCCACTTTAAGGAGAATATGGGTATATAAGCGAACACATTCCGGATAGTTCATTATCAGACCGGTTCAATTATACAGGGAAGCTTATAGAGATAGACCAAGATATCAGTTGGACTTAGGACAGAGAAATTTGGTCAGTAATCAATCGATTGGCGTTGGCTTGATTAGTCTATTACGCCCGTTCATTGGTTTAACCACAAAGAGGGATTTGTGGCCACGGTAGAAACAACTCCGGAAAATACCGTGTTTGACGACGTAACACCGGGTCAAGCAGCGTGACTCGGACAGCCCAGTCACTACAAAGTGTTCTCATTTGGACGGCCTCTGGCCTACTACCTGGCAAGCGATAGACCAATTGGAAGGTTTGATCAGTGCTCACTTGATGCTCATACTCAACTAGATGGGCGAAGATAACACTTATGATCGGTCTTTTTTCCCCATGTCTCGACCACCGTGGAAGGTGTTCCTGGGTTCGTTTCGAGAGCTCACCAAACATTCGACCAATATGGCCCGATCTACATGGATCGTTGAAGGGGCAGATACACATAGATGAGGTCCGGACTGCTTGTATATCTTTGTGTTAACCCCTGAGAACTGGGGCTATGATTAGATACGAAACTCAGGTATGACGTATGTCCTGCTGATTGCTTGATTCAGTCTATTTTCAAACACCCTGCATTGCCGTCACTTTTGCATGGCAGTGAAGTAAACATAAACTTGGTTCTTACGTCCTGAACCTCAGGTTTAAGTGGATTTTTGATAATGCTGTAGTGATAAATCACTCTGGGCAATCGGCATCTTGAAGTACGTTATTAATTAATTCCAGCTGAGTGTATTGGGTGAGCATCCTCTACGTGCTGTCTCAGTCAGGCAACGCGCCAGATTTTGTGCATTTGTTTACGGAACTGTGAACGTTTGTGTGCTTACCTGTCCAGGTGTCTTTTCGGTAACTTCTGAGTTGTAGACTGCCGTCTACTAGTTGACGTAAATGGACACATGTAGAATACTTGACTGTTATTCCCTTCTTCATGTTTAAACTTAACTGACTGATGTGGTCGATTGAACTCGTCGAGTTCTGTGCACACACTAGTATCTTAGCTTGTGATGATAAATATTTTATCCGCCTGTTGAAGTACTGATTGAGCTGGCTTATGGCGGATTGAGGCATGGTACGTTCAAGCTCCCAAGTAACCAGGACAAGTCCCAGCGGAGATCCTACTGATACATCGAAAGTGCATCTCAACAGAATCTTGTTCACTCTCGTCATTGGCATCCCAACACTGAGTCTGTTCGCAGACATAGGATCATGGATAAAAGCTACCAGCAGTGAAAAATTTGACATAAAACCGTAATCGTTCAATGCTTCCGGGAAACGGGTAGCTGCCATAGGGACTCCAGAGAAACGAGTTTCACCATAGCGCGGGTCCCGTTCTTTCAGGCCTCAAGCAAACGCTCCAATTCAGCTAAAATATAAACACACAACTTTTCCACTTAACGACCTTATCATGTCGGAGGTGATGCGTTGTCACAGCTTCAAGTTTTGCTGTCCACAGCATAAGAACAAACATATAGGACTTAAGGTGCAATTTGATAAGTATTTTGGTCAGACGTAACACTTAGTTTCACATATTTATTTGAAAATACACTTTCCACTTGCTACCAGCTAAGTCGTAGTAGAACATCAAGACAAAGATGGAGTGAGACTGAAGGGAACACGGGTTCACCGAGAAAGCTTCAGCCGAATCCATTTGTTCTTCTCTGCAGACCAGATGAAAGAGTTGGAATTGTCATCATGAACAGAGGCGATTACTCTGAGAAACCGAGCAATATTCTCACGAACCGGAGCAAGTTTCTTGGATTCGTCAAAGAACAGAACAAAAGTGATTATGTTGAACATCGGGTTGCTAAATACCTTAAGCACTCGAAGAAGTGAAAGTCAGTATCTAATCTAGCTACGTTCTACTGTGCAATAAAACGGGGCGAATTTATCAGGACTGGACAAGAGCAGATCTGGTTGATCTACCTGAAACACAGGAGTGTAAATTTTCAAACTGAAAGACACACCACAACACCTAAGTAGATCCGCATGATATTAAACATGACAACATTATGTACCGGCAACCGTGAACTGTCATGTGCAGCAAAATCCATCAAAAGAAACGTATGAGTCACGGTGTGTATCCTGTCTTTTTTTCTAAAAGGAGCAGATTTACTGCAAGTCAAATACTACATGTTCGTGATAACATGCAAAACTTCCGTGAGTATTCTTTCTGGAACGTATACGACACTTCATGTGCGCCTCAAACAATATATGCGTCACCGAAAAGACACCAAAAACTCAAGTTTAACACTCGTTGGAACTCTTCAGTAGTGGATATACCTGCCAAAATCGGGATGAAAACTTCTGCCGTACATTCACGAAACCACCACTCTAATCACCTCGTATCAGGCAAAGACGAATTACGACACACAAACGGTCAGCCTTTCTCATTTGTAAGTAATGCTTAGGTTGTCCAGTCAATTCAAGAGGAGATCTTGGTTATGTTGTTGACTTAGCAGACAATGATGTGCATTACTAACGCGTTCCGACGACAACAAAACCCACGTCTAGGTGTGCATTTAGAAGTTGACTGTTTGAAAACCATGTGAGGTTGCAGGAAATGCGGTGGTCTGCTACCGTTCAAGCTTCTATCAGTATGACTTTGAATGAACTAAACTTCATATGACTGCCATTGGTTTTCAACATTACGCAAAAGGGAAAGCATTGATCTTGCCGTTGGACGCGTTGTGTTTTTTTTAGTGACAGAATACGGTTAACTATACGTTTGTTGCTTCCTGCAGAAACTCTCAGACATGAAGTCGCCGAAACGAATCAAACAAGTTAATGAATTAAAGTGTGTTTTGACCGATCTACATGATTTACAAATCAACTTTGTTCAACAACTCAGGGCGCTGCAGCCGTTTGCAGACAGTTCATCACAAGAAGTTGCCGACGCGTTTCGTTGTATGGTGAGTTTTGTTTAATTGCGCATTTTTTCATATATTATAGTTTATTTTGAACAGCAAGTTACAAGCGTTTCTTCAGAGGGCGAGACAGCGCCGAAAACGACCACAAGGAAGAGTGTTTGAAGAAATTGCGAATAATCTGGTTGCCAGAAACAATCAACAGCTCGACAACCAATGCCAAATTGTTAACACATTCCTTGTTATGAGTAGCAAACGTAGTGAGCGCTAGTTCAGTCATGTGATAAGGGTTTGTATGGAATCGGTTAAAACATGTAGGAGTAAAACTTGCATGAGAAAACCTGGGGACAGCTTACTGCTGACGCAATCAGTGAACACTCACTGTGAAATAAAATACGCTTTCAGGTAGAAAATAAACAACAGTGAACTCCCACAAATAAATGTTAAAAAACTTCATAGAACCAAAATTGGTTAGTGGGTAAAAATCTGCTGTTGTTAAGTGGGTATGAAATCCCAAAGAAAGGATGACTATCTTCAAAGTAATAAATCGTCTCGCACTGTGAACTATCCACAGGGGTCGGAACAGTCCAGTCCACTTGGGTGGGTGCTTTTTGTTCACGTTTTCCCCTTCCAGTTTCTACTGAGGGCCACTGAATAACACTATCCAGTCTAGTTTAGCACTACCTGTTGGTGTATCTGAACTAGAAATCACCAGCTCAAATCGTCTGCCCCGGTCCTCTCACTTACCCTCGATAACGGTTCCTCTACTTCTGAGACTTCCCTTTTTAACAGATAAAATGGCACAACAGACGTATGCAGCTTGACCGGCAGCCCGCTTACTGTTGCCTATTGAGATCATATATCATTGTGAGAGGCCAAGGAACATCAGATGAAATTAGAAACGACTATATACTACCAAGAAACCTAGAGGATTCTCATGTGGGTGTCAAACTCACTCCCGGAGTTCAAAAACTTCCATTCGTTACCATTCTAATAGGGGATGATGATTTTACAGTAGTCTACACTAACTAGACTTAGCCCTTCTCACTCGATGAACCTGTCCGAGTAGATTCATCTGTTGTGCATACTGTAGGTAGTGAAACTGCCACACGGTACTGCTTTTACACCAACGCGGCTTCACTCTTTAATAAGCTGAACGACGTCCGTAACTTCTGTCCCCAGTAAAAGCCACTTACAGCAGGCATCACGGTGACCTGGTGTGAAGAACTGCTTAATGGCGAACTTCCTAGCCATGGCACTGCGTTTTTTGCAATGATAAGAAAATCAGTGAAGGAGGTGGTGTACTCTTCAGTAATGGGAGCTTGACAACTTCAGCATGTTCACGGCCATAGTAACTGGTGAGTAGGTTAGGCGCCGTTTTATTTTACATTCTTACCAGCAGGGTTGATATGGCAAGCAATATGAATATCACAGCTTCATTTGGTTGAAGTGATTATGGGTTACTTAAATTCAGTTGGTTACACGGTATTGGAAAAAAGAATCTCAAAAATAGAGATCTGAAGTCCCACTGCAAGGCAAATTTTGCAAGGATTAAGACATTGTCTAGCGAGGTTAAGTGGGCAAGTAGAAGGCCAAGACACTTAGGGTGTAGAGTCAAACGTCTGAGTCCACTGAAGCGTCTACCTTGGAACAGTCATCAATGCGAACAAAATGAACTTGTGTTTGTTGGGTATGTCATATGCCACATTCGTACCACGAATAATATCAGATAGGACCGATTTTGTTGTAAACGCGGATCGAAATGGCAACACACACTGGAAGTAAGTTTGGCATTTCGCAACTGCAAACCTCTCGTAGATTCAGCGGTACAGACGCAGAGGTGCTCAACACTCAGAGTAAACTCTACGCAACTGTACATAACCACAAATCGCCAAGGACTTTTTTTACTGATTTACCTCGATTTTCATTATCACAGATCGGAATCAAGTTAACTAACCGATCAATCCACAAATCACCCGATCCAGGCTCGATATCCGCTGTTGTCTTGAAAAGTTGCGCAACGGAACTAACAGAATCACTTGCAACGCTTTTCAACCATTCCCTGGCTGTCGACCTGGAAACAATTCACAGGCACACCTAAGTTCAAATTTGGGTGCAGATAAGAGCCAGTAGAGTTTCGACCAGCAGCGTTGTTTTCAGTGATCTTTAAGGTAGTACAGAGCTTAACAGATGACTGTGTCCCAGCCAAAGTTTAGGACTCCCAAATTATCACCAAGGAACAACACGGCCTTCGTAGTGGATACTCATGCATTACGAATCTACTGGTTGCTCGTGACGTTCAGACAAAGGCTGCAGGAAAGGAACTAGTAATAGACGCGATTTATCTAGGATTCTCAGAAGCTTTTGGCAAGATTAATCATCCTTTGTTGCTGCGGGAACTGGGTAGACATAGTCTTCATGAGCGCTTGCTCGTGTGACTGGAGGATTGTCCGACTGAAAGTAGGTTCAACATCAAGATGAATGGAAAGTTGCCAGAGTGGTTTCCAGCTAACAGCGGCGTTCTGCAACGATCAATCTCACGACCCTTGCTATTCATTCTTTTCGCTCAGTACGGTCAAACTGACTCTACGCCGATGAAAGAAAACTATGGTAAAATCTGAAGTACCTGGAAAGTAACTTTCCGTTCAACATCGACAAGTGTGAAATGATGCACGTTCGCTGTCTATGTTGTAGGGACTATTAACTTGGTGCCACAAGCAAAATAGACCTAGGGATCACACTAGCAAACAGTTTGATTTTGTCTACAAATTGTGCCAAAACAGCACAAATAATCACGCATCTTCCAGGAAGAATTAGTAGAACATTCCACCTTGAAGTGTTCCCTGTTGTGTTCATCTCCTTAGTCCGTGTATAGCTGGAAACGAACATACAGGCCTGCCTTTGTTGTCTTGAGAGGGATTTGGCACCTACCGAAATTGTCCAGAGACGAGTCACTAGAGGAATGATGGAGCTCATAAAACCCCCTACCCAAAAAAACCGGTATAATTGGGTCGATTTTCGAAAGATTTTAGGTCATTCATTAGAACATCTCTTCCCACTAAATAATGATGAACTTCTGACAGGCTTCTCGATGAATCTGAGTAACGGTTCAGGCAGGTTACCGTGTAGACGTAACTCCATCACAGTTAAGATCTGCTCATATTGGATTGTATAACCAATCCTGCTAATACGGTCGAATCAATTGAAATCCGTAGAATATTGTTCGACTGGCACATACACGGAAGACAGCCGGCCAAAAATGCTTCCTGATCGCTGTATTCGCCCACTCTCACAGGTCATTAACTGCACATGTTTAACTAAATATTACTTCGGTGTTTTACGGTGTACGTTGCAGAAAGAAACTTCACTGAATTGACGTTTTTCATCTCTCCGACCTCTTCTAACACCTACAAACTGTCCAACACAACTTTTCTCCGACCATAACACAGACAGAAACGCACAAGCACAAATCTTTATCCTTCTTCTGACATACTATAGACCAACGAACTACATAATGTATACTGTTACAATTGGCATGGCAGCACCAGAACTGCGGTATTCACACTTTTAATTTGCAGCTAATAAAAAAATCTTGTTTTGAGCCACTTGTTACAGGACATGGCAAAATACACACGAAAGTGACTGCGAAGTGTATCATTAGTCCGTTTTGTTTACAGTCCGAAAGGGTTGACTAAAAAGGAAAGTTTATTTATTTACGATGTTTTTGAAACGGCAACATGACGAATACTGAGATGTGCCATGTTTCAAAGATAAATTAGGTGGTTGAAGACGGTTAACTATACGGTGATTGTCTGATCAACTAATGAATCCCCGGAAAATCCGACTTTTTGACACCTCTGTTCGGCTGTTCAAAATTTCAAGGCACGACTATTTGTTATAACCATTTACACTACTGATAAGTAGGTGGAAATAAGATTAATTTCCATATGAAAATCACTTCTGATTGCAGTCGTCGAACTTAACTAGTGTTTCCTTCCATCCTCTTTCGAAAAATTCCACCAAAATGGATTCTCACTCTTGTTAGAGCTCGAAAACAGTGCACATCCGTGCAACACGCACGATCAGAACTACGGTCATGCCCTCATGAAACAACCCTGTTGACCACTGCGTCAATGACTTCACACTAAATAGGACTAAATTATCTTATCTGAATACAACCACTTTCGCCTGTGAGTTATGATGGGATTGCCCAAACTTCTTACTAGGAAACACAGTAACTGTTGGTTGACTGTAGTCAATGACCATGTGACTAGGATATTCGAGACAGTTCTACTTCAGGCTTTTGCAAATATATTCACTATTGATGGGCTGTAACACGAGCTAAGTTCTAGTCTGGTGTCCCCCCTCGAAAGGTGCTAGCTAGATTTACTTAAACTCAAAGACTGCAATCAAATGTGGGTTGTGTTAAGTTTCGAATATTCACATCCTTGATTTTAGTTTTCGTCCACCACCATGCCGAGAGCACAGTTATCGTTGAACGGATAAGTAGTCGGAGCGATTTACTTCGAAAACGTAATTCCCAGAGAAGTACATGAAAACATATCAAGCTGACAGTTATCAAATATTATTTCAATACAGTTCGTTCCCTTCCAAAGTTTGAACAAAATGATTAGAATGCATAAAACTCTGGATGAAGGCATTCGAAACGGACGTGTCAGCATCAATCTTACAATAAAATGAAACGGTTTTTCTATAGAACAGTTAGGTGGGTGGGATGAATAGTATTCGGGGGGTTAGGAAAGGTCATCAAGTCCAAGGTATTATCAATTCCACCAACAATTATTTCTGAACAAACAAGGGCAGCTTCAGTCGGTTGATTTCGACAACCTCGGTAAGCAACAAGTATTCTGCACTACAATGACGTAAGAAGATTTCGAATGCACAGTCCCCACCGTTAACGTGACACGTGGTCAGGACGTGTCTTTTGACTGGGGACATAGTCTACTTGCGCGCTTCAACGACACAGCTGTTATTCGGCATCGCAGATTTCGGCACCTATTCAGGCACATATTCCTTCCCATTGGAAATGAAGCATCTCTGGATTCGGCCAATGTAACCGCCTTTGCAGTTGCATAGAACTTGGGTGACACAATGTGAGGTAGGATGGATAGGCTGATGTCATTTAATTGAAGACACATTCACCTTCTGTATCCGAACTGAAACACGCAATTCCGTTGCGTTCAGTGGTCGATTAATCAAAATCATCAATACATGCGCCGTATGGTGCATATTGCAATCACCTTAAAAGAGTATTCCTGCATCAATCCTTCTTTTTCTTAAAGTGCCCAGCTGTTCGGATAGAAGGCTTGGTCTACTGTGCGTTTTCATTCACCCTTTTTGGATAACCATAATATTACAGAACCGACGTAGTCAAGTCTAGTGCTCCCGCAAGATTGTCCTGTGTGTGGATTCGTCTTGCTCGTGTAATGAGCGTATTCACTACTGCGTGTTGTTGATGGACCGTTGTGGAACTACTACAGTTCGGGTACTGACCGTACCACGTGGATCTCCTGTAGATAGCTTTTTTTAAGAAGGCTATCTTCCCGGCAACATGTGAGCGTGTGTAGCAACAGCAAACAATAGTCAGCCTCAAATTATTTTATATATGTTGATATTAATCTTCTGTAATATGGTGTATTGGTTTGACGCGACCGGGAATATGCTTGCCGTTGTTTACCTCACGGTGGGTCATGAAACCTAGTTACTTTTGAAGGCAACTGGAGCCTCCGGTTGTGTTAAACCTGAAGTCCCTCTTTAGTGAGTTGTTCACGAGACTCACCGCAGCTTTCATGACTGTGTAAGAGTTGGAGGAACTGTGTGAATCCAATTAAATAACCTTATTCTGTTTCTGCAACTTAGGTGAGACTTCGTAGACAATTCGATTAGCTATCCGAGTAGGGATGGCGGTAGTTGTCTAATTTCGTTCCTTCTATTCAAGTGTGTCATGGTCAGCATCCTGACACAGATACTAGAAAACTCCCTGGAATTTAACACAGGGTCTTGTGTTGATGATAATTTGACCGACAGAAAGTATATGATGGGTAATATACTGCTACGCTCCCTCTGACGGACACGCGTCTGCTGAGTGAGATGAACAACCATAGATCCTTGTTTTTAATGGCTTTCGTTACCCTTTAATGTTTAGTTTGTAAGTTAAACAACAGACAGACTGCTTCATAGGGTACAGTTTTTGCTTACTTGAATGGCATTATCTTCTAACCTGAAAATACTGTCCGGAACATCTCACAGAAAGTAACAAAATTACGGGTATTTTCGAAGACCCTGGTAACCTGAAGAGTACAAAGAGATCATCTGGTTGCTAGACGAGATGTTTGCTGCCGCATATCTTCGAAATATGAACAGACTTTCTGTGCCTCACAATCGTTCCTACGTCAGCTAGTTTGCATCAGCCAGTAAGGTTGGTCACACAAAGAGGCATGTCGGAGAGTATTCATTTCGGAGAATTGCAAACACAGGACCGTCATGCTATAATCCATACATGCATATTCTGCGTTGCTGAAAGCTTCACCCATGTACTGTCTGAGTGGTTGACATAGTGGTCACCATCATGTGAGATAACCGGTGGTTGGGAGAAACAAAGAGAGACGCAGGTAACTCACGGCCATTAGTCAAAGAGATTGTGACTGCTCTGCTAATTAACATTCATAAGTTTTAGCTGCCAATCAACTAACCGGAGGCGACATCAAACAATGAAGTGAATGAAACACATCACCACTAACTGTTTTCAATCGTAAGTATATATCTTACTCCGTTTCTTTTTCCTTTGGATGGGATTTCACTTCTGGCATACACCTTATTAACAATGCAACGGATTCTTCGTCAGGCAACAGTGAATCTGAACAAGCTCATGAACATTCATGTGTGTATTCAAATATACGTGCGAGATCCTCTAAAAACGTGATCCATAATTTGAGAACCTCGACAGATTAGTCCAGATGAGATGCGGTGCGGTTGCCAACTCACACTGACTGTACATTAGCTAAGCGACATTTGTCGACTATTGTCGGATAGAATGCGTCAGTTGGAGTGATATCAATAGTTGGGATATCCAGAATTCACAGATCAGAACCACGTTACTCCTTTTCTCATATGGAGAAGTTTGAAACGATAGTTCCCATCGATAAATTTGAAAAAAGCCAATAGTAGCATGTAAGATTTCTTGCGCAATGACATTTCGTTCGCATCTCATCGGTTACTTTTGCGAAATTAACATACACTTTATATAGTTAAGGGGCAAACAGCTAGGAGAAATCAATCTAGAAATATCTGAAACAGTCAGTCAGGTGATCAAAGCGGAAGCAGTAAAATGCAACTGATTGATAATTTTGATGCTATAAATGGGTGGTAAAAGATACATACATATTGAGTGGTAAAGTTCAGATACGGTCACCTGACTGACTGTTTCAAATATTTCTAGATTTATTTCGCCTAGCTGCTTGCCCCTTAACTATATAAAGTGTATGTTAATTTCGCAAAAGTAACCGATGAGATGCGAACGACATGTCATTGCGCAAGACATCTTACATGCTACTATTGGCTTTTTTCAAATTCATCTGAAGAAGGTTGCAAAATAACCAGTCAGAAGTCAAACTCCAGTTTTAAATATGCCAGCAACATGAAGTACGAGTTCCTTATTACGTTGAACTAGTTGGCATAATATATTGGACGGTAATAGAATAAACAAATTGCATTGACAAAGAAACACCAGCGGAGTGTACAATTAACTGCGCACGACACAAAAGATAGGCTATTACAGGTGCCGCAGTCTCTCGGCTAACACACACCCTTCACATATGTTCCGTTCGCAATTTCCTCAAATGTATTCTCAGTTGGTTGGCTGCTGCATTTGGTACCCCAAATCTTGTCTGTATACTCGTGATGATTTAACGAGAATGCCATGCTTACAAGATCTCAAAGACTCAATAGATGAGGGCGCATTCATACATATTTTGGATATTTCGAATTTGTCGGTACTCAAATATACGTAGTATGCAACTTCCCTCTCTCTGTAAATCGCTAAAGAATAAGCAGGGATTAGAATGTCACAACATGAATAATATCTGTAGCTTAACTCCATCAATCGCTTCCCCAACTTGACCAACAGAGTTCAAGTCCCATTCCAGAAAAATCCATGCCATACTAGTGAAGCCAAACAAAGCATCTCACTGTAACCAGTCAGCTCCAATGACTTGACGTTTAAACGTGACATTTTATGACTAGATTTATAACTTTAATGGATTTTTGATTATCAGACCTTGAAAAATCTACTGGAAGCAAGCTCTCTATTCGTTTCTAGCTGTTTGCCCTTGCATACCACAGAAAGTGTTTGCCATATACTTGACACACCTTCGGCCACATTCAATCAACAGGATAATCTCATGGATTTGCAAAGATATTACAGATTCTGGGAAGCAAACTTCCGCAAGTAGTTTCGATTTGGTTGCATTTCTCTACTCATGTTGATCCACATGCACAAACCCGGACACACGCAAAACGTGTACCAGCATGGTCTAACTTTATTTAAAACCTTATAATACAAACTGTTTTCGTCGGTATATAACTGATATTTGCGAGCAATAAGACGAACATTTTCAAACTTGAGTTCTTTAATAGTTATTTACGATGTCCTGCAAATTTTGTTGAAGTTGATTTATGACCACAAATTTGTTAACAGATTCAACGGCAGAGCTACCTATGCATGTATCACAAGCGACTCCCTCCGGTACTTGATATGTGTGCTGTATCTTCCGCGAAAATTGCTGGCGATATAAACAAGGCGAGAATTTTGTAGTAAAAATTTTTTAAATAATCCTTTTTATTTCGTCGTTATCTGTCGGTTGGTTATCAAATGAATTTTCCCATTGCGATGCGCAACCAAACTGCAAGTTGAAATAACTGTTGAGTGGCCGAGGGTATCGATCAGTAGGGGATGAACAGCGCTAACATTTAGTTGCAAGTTTTCCTGACATCCATTTCGTAAGTGCTGATTGCAGCCTCGATTTTCGTTCCAGTTTGAGCTCATCAACAATAAAAATTGTAGGTAGAGCGCATGTGAGTGAAGCTAGTAGACTCGTGTGCCACTGACGACACGCTGGCAACACATGCGAGCCAATGACGCAATGGTCAAAACGCTCGCCTCATACACACGAAAGTCAAGATTCAAGCTCCAGTCTTAGTGGGGGTATGCACTGTTGATTGGTAGTAAACTGAGAAACCTTCTAATCCATAGCATTCCATTAGGAGTAATTGGATGAAAGATCTATATGAATGTAAAAGTTGTCCTCAAACCTGAACAGTGTACAGCATACAGCAGAGTAAATTGTTTCATTCATTATATCTGGTATATGAGATGTAAAAAAGCATTTTACGTCTAAATAATATCGTTCTCTTTAGAAGCGACATGTTATGACAGCTACTACCATTGCCGTCACTTATCTAGTGTAGCAATGAAGCAAAGAGTAAAGTCTATCTTAGTTGACTGAACTGTATCGAAATGGTGGATGATATATCTTTCTAATTTATATCGCTGTTAGAAGCCGAGGGCGAGATGCACGCTAATGTAATGAATTCTAATCATTTGGTTCGTCATGTTAGATGACAATTTGGTTTCCGATTTGTGGCGAATAATGTCAAGTTAGGTGGACGAATATCTGGTGCGCTCACGATATTTTACCTCTGATTAGTAAAACTCCATCAATTGAACCAGCAATTAAGTCGTAAGTATATCGAATGCAAGGAGAGATGCCAAAATTCTACCCAACAAACGTATACATATGTATTATTTGCCGTTTAAGTTCACTGGCGAAATAAATAGGCGATATATTCTCGTTGTGATGAATAGTTGCACACATCTTAACGGCAAGTTTTCAACAAGATCACTTAGGAGCACCAGTTGTTGATTGCAACGTCTACAGATATGTAAACTGCAATTAGTGCTGGTGGATCATACTACAGGTCCTAATCCCACCTTGAAATATTTAAAGCAAATTACCAGCGTATGTACGCGCCAGTTCTTAAGTGCTTACACACTCTTTGCTCTTGTATTCTTATCTGTGCGTTAAGCAAAGATGAGACGTCGTCGACTATCAACAAACGTAAAGAAATCATTTTCAGGCGCTACAAAACAACGCTATATGACAGCATTAAAATATAGCTGTCAACGTGGAAACGTTTAACACAAGGAAGACGATTTCAAACGTATCCGGGAAAACAAAAACATTAGGCACGACCGAATTATCAAATCTGAACGCTCAACCACTCTCGCTTGTGAGCAATGATCAGATTTGATAATTCGGTCGTGCCTAATATGAGGTCAATGACGCAGTGGTTAACACGGTTGTCTGACGATTGTAACGGCCGGAGTTCATATCCCGGCCGTGGCAAGCGAAACTCGAGTCTGGTGCTTCTTTTCGAAAGAGGTTGGCTGGAAAGTCTATCTGAATGCGAATGCTGCGATCAAATGTGAGTGATGGTCAACTTGAAAACATAAACAAACAGGCATCCGAAATATCAGCAAATTTATCAAGTGTCCTTTAAAAATGAGTTGGAGAGGTGTTCACGATAACAACAACACTGGTTGAGCCTAGGGTTAAGGTCTGTCAAAAAGAAGTTCCCAGTCACCGTTATCAATATCTGTGTGGTAATAAAAAGCGTGCGCAAGTGAACTTTAATTTAGTAATGTGTTATCCACTGAAAAAGTGCGCTTCCCAACGTATTTTGGTGCAAATTATGCTGGCTAAATAACACGAAGTGATTGCTGAAGTGCTTAAGTCAATTTCACCAGGTAGATTCAAATTACTCTTATCAATACTTTTATTGTACTGAAAAATACCATTCTACTAAGCGGCTGCTAAAGCAGTCAAAATGCATTTCCTATTTCCAATGACCGTCCAACCTGTGGATAGCACCTTGAAACTTTTCAACCAGATTGCCAGACCTTGGTGGCTATGAGATGTTGAATTATTTGATTTTACAAATTAGTCCTCAGTTTGTTTAAAAGACGAAACATTCCAACATGTTAAAGTAAATCACGTTCACTTGAGGTATTTTCAGTTGATTAGCATCATGTTCATAGCTTTACGGTTTCTGTTACCTACTTATTCCCCAATGTTCCGCGCCTGTACCATTAATTTTGTTGCAAGAGACGGACTTAGCGTCATAGGCCACAAAACGGTATACCTAAGTTCCATCGAGATTTTCAGTTTCTCAGATTGTTCTCTCATTTCTAGTAGGATACTCGTTACAACGAAAACTTATTTAAGCGCGCAGTATGTACTATTTTAAGTTAATTTTAAATTTCCGGTTTTGGTCTGAACAGCGGCGTGAATTAAAAACTAATTAATCTGTCGGTCTTTCATGCTTAACATCGTTTTTATATCTGATTTACAGAAAGTCGCACAAGATGATTTGAGTTCTTTCAGACGTAAGTAGCTTTTACCTTTTATGACGTGTATGTCCCTACTCTGTTCCAATTATAACACTGAGTGTCACTCATTTACCACCTTTAAATCAGTTCAAAATCACCCGTCTTCTATTGTGACATTACACCCGTACGAAATAGTAAGCAGAGCTGCATGTTGTTCAGTTTTGTTTAGGCCCATTTTAGCTTTGACGTGTTAGTGAATATCAGTAGGATGTTAATTAACGTTCCATTGGTCAAGTAAGCTTCTTGATGGCCGAAACTTTAGTTGTAGATGAACAAACCGTTCGTAATATCGCTTCAAATGTGCGAAGTGCGATAGACTTACAGTGACTGGAGATCGCTAACAAGTTGCACTCCACTAGTTCAGTGTAATCCCATGGTTAACGCCCGTTTGCATTCAGGCAAACAGACATTTTTCTAATGGTACGCTGAGGACTAAGAGCAGCCACTGCAGGATAATTCAAAGTGTTTACATATCCATGACATGGTGTGGCCAAAAAAATGAAAACACTGACTTTCCACTGAGGTGTGCAAGAGTCTGTTCCCATTGATCTCACAAGCAAGTCTGGTCAGCGATTGCTGGCTGTACGCCAGTGCGATCTTGTTATGGCCGCCATAGTAGAGATTTTGTGTTTGTCAGAGTCAAATCTTTAAACTGAGCATAAAAAAACTTAAGAGTTTGGAAAGTTGGACAGTGCTCGGGGTCTTTACTCACATAAAAACAGGCATGAAATCAAGAACAACTCACCCGAATGGCTTTGCAGTTGTCAAAAAGGTGTGATTTCTAGGGGCCTACCTCTTTCTAAAAACACGTCTGTAAACCCAACTCTACTAGTCGCAGTCTGGCATGAATCACAACAGATGTGTTTTATCTGGAATATAGCTATCAACAAGGGTGTAAGTGTAAAGTTTGTAGGAAGATCCGGTGTATAAATTAATTCCGGTCAGAAGTGATGATAGAGTTAGCGTACAGAGAGCGAGCAACATTGGTACGTGCTGTGTATTGCGGTTTTATCATTGCACCATCTGTCTTCGCTCATGATAATCTAATCTGTGTATGCTACGATTTGCTGGCCAAATGATCACTCGCATCGTGCAAGTTGATTTGCCTGAAGTCGTTGAAGCAGATTTCCTCATAAAATGGCGAGACAGCAAGTATGACTTCGACCGATACAGAATCATAGTTATATACAATCAAAGTGCAAGACGCTGTATTGGTGATTTCGTAGTTTGCTAATACCTTGGAAGTTAAGTTCGATATTTCAGGAACGGACTGTTCTTAGGTAGCGCTATCTTGGCAACGAGCTTATTTGCCAGTATTCGATATCTTCAGTCTCGCTGGACCAATATATCTTAATACCAGTGACGTTAGTATTTTAGAGTTATGCATTACCTTGCAATACTAAACAAAAGCCTAAACATTATCATATTGTTGGAAATTCCATTATGGTTGACAAATTTGTTAAATATTTACTAAAAGTAGATTCAGGATTTGTTTGTGATGAGCTGCTTCAATCACCATTAGGTCTATGAATAATGTTAGTTAATTTTCAGAGGAAGGCGTGAAAAGTTTTCATCTTAAAAGCATTATAACCTCTAAAGTAATTACTGGCCTTGCTGAATAGCGTTTGCGTTTACACGATGAGCTAACAAACTGTCGTCAATCGTTTAGGCGTAAAATTAGGTTGTGTCTAATGTGGATGCGATAACGCACTACTCTCTACACTGATCGTGATAAATTGGGAGTCACACTTGAAAACTTGGGGGTGACAAGGGACGTTTCTAAAAAAGTGTTCTGGTCAAAAGAAACTTCAAATCTCATGCTCATCTTTGCAAAAGAGAGGCTGAAATGTTTGTCTGATGTTGGAAGCTGTAACCAAAATAATTTGATGTATGACTTGTATCACACAAATCACTAAACACCTACCATCAACTATCCATGTACTTGCGGTTTTGATCAGAATTCTTACAAGAGCCACTCAACTGGGTAATCGAATCTGTGGAAAATATCAAGGTATGTTGAATTGTTTCTGTGCTGAATAGGAAACTTTGGATTCACTTCTCAGCTTAAGCGGTGTTCAACACTAAATTCGGATGTTTCTACTGTGATCAATTGCATGTTTCGTGAGTTAGCTGGTAATACTCATTTCAGAATATGACTAGTAACATAACACAGAATAATAGTAGCTCACTTTTCTAAAAGTCTGTTACTGAACAGCAATAGAGTGCACAAAACAGGAATAAGTTCTAAACCGTCGGAGAGAAATAAGACCAATTTTATGTACGTTTGCAAACATGCAGTCGCTGATTAATTGTGTGCAGATTTCCGATGAGTTTAGGCTTGTCGACGGAATTTCCCTTGCCTCATTACAAAAACTATTATGTTGTCAGAAAACAATTTGGTACTATCGCATTAACTTGTGGTGTCCTTTATAACAGATTGAAGGGAATCATTGGGATTCCTCAGTGATTTCGTTCTACAGTTTATAGAGTGGAGCTTGCACATCATGCAAACAGCTGTTGTCGATTTACAAAGTCAAGGCAAGAAGAAATACAGTGAAAAGGGCGGTGTGCAACCTCGAATGTATCACCAGTTCAATGGAGAGGTTTTATAATATTTTAGCTAGCATTACTTGATTATTATGATGGCGATATGAAACTGAAATTCGTTTATGGATTTTTTTAGATTGTTAACGTAACAAATGCACCTTAAAGCAATTTTATATTGCTTACTGATAAACATTCAGAACCTTACGCAGTAACATGATCAACGCTAGCTTCAAACGTTACTTGAACGCTACCATTATGCAAGTTCACGTGATCAGGCAAAAACTGATTCATTACTTTCGTGTCCAGCTGAAAATAATAGACGTAGCAGAATTAGGCAGTTAATTAAGGCTGTTCACAGCCAAAGGGTGCAAACAAATCTTTTCACTTTGTTGAGTTATCTGATGTGGGACACATCGTAATATCTTCAGAATATCGTAACACCAACGGGTTGATGGGTTGTGAAAGTGAGTACGTCAATAAAATGATGAGCACCAGTTTGATCTAAAGCTCGGTGATATAATGCCATGTGGACAGGGAAGGCTGGAAAGCACACAGTCGACTTAATCATTGAATTGACAAACTAGTAGGTGGCCAATTGGCATCAACTGTAACGGGTCGTATACATTACTACTGCTAATAAGGCTAGTGTGCGGAGCAAAATAAAGACGCCTCTGAATTAACCCCATTATCTTGCGCTCGTCAATAAGTTATACTCAACATTTCTGTAGAATAGCTTGACCAAAATCAGTAGTAAACCGAACGTATTTGAAAATAATATCAGTGGCAAAATACAAATTGTGTGTAACATGCACTTAAATTCCGAGGTGAGTCCAATAAATCACGCTTACTCTTTAGACATCAGAACTTTGTGGTTTGACTTCTGCAAGCAACAAATTCTAGAGATTTTTATTTTCATCAAATTAACTTTTTACGGTTTGCAAGACAAATTTTCCAGTTTCATCACAAAGCGCTCGTAATATCCGTTTGTTAGACAAACCATCAGTTACAGTCGAAACACACGTACATCTGTGCACATTTTCGATGGACAAGTAGCCAGCAAAAGTTGGTTTTGGCAGTTAAAATGAGTGACAGGCACCAATCATTATTTTTCACATTTTGCTGTATTTTATCAAGTGTGGACTACTGAACAGGAGAGTATTTAGTGGGGAATACCGTTCAGCAATTGCTACAGCCTTCCTTGTTTGCGTTTCAGCAACTATGTGCCGCAACACCGGCACACAACCCTGACCTACAAAAACTGGAGCTGCTTTATGAGACGTTAATGACGGAGTCCATTGAGTTGAACGCCGTAATACACGCGTATGGACGAGTAAGTTGCGTCAGTTTTCAAGTTTTAGGTTAACCAAGCAACAAGTGATATATTGAGCAGAATGTTAGGCTGATTATTTTATACATACTTGGTGTTAACTGTGCGTTTTCTACACATAGCATCACATATTAACAATCGTGTTACAGAATAAATGTTAACTAAACACTGCTCAGTCTCTCTTGATTTCAGTTTTTGTGGCAACATGCTTTTAAGTGCATTTCTCTTGATGTAAGCCACATGCAGCGAGTGATATGAAGCGTACTAAGACTGATGACATAATTGTGAGCTTCCGATATTCCCGTTGTTTCAGGCGGTGCATTGTTGATCATTCAACACCAAACTGCCTGAGAACAGTATCAGTCAATTAACAGATCGACAGCTATTGACTTGGGTTGACTTCATCGGGGTTAGCTATAACTCTAGCAGTAGCATTCCACAAACAACGAATTAAATGAATATGTTGGTTATGATAATATATGATAATATAACCGTTGCATTTTAGTTGATTCGCCTTAAAGCATGCTATCCTTGTGTCCACAAAAATACATTTTCTGTCTTGATAACTACAAGGATGAAATAACCAACTATCTCAGAACACGCCATGTCATCCAGACACAGGACTGAAAAAATTCAACGCGAGATGGTGTGTTCACACAACTAGCTGACAGACGGCCCCTCGGATGGGCACACCCTACAGCATACAATGGCACTTGTACCTATCACAACATCCTGCTACATGAAAAAGAGTGTGAAGATGATTGAAGTCAGTCGCAACTAAAGGAACCAAAAACTAAGTGAACATTCTGCAAAATCATAAAATTCGGTATCCATTTTGGATAGGTAGTGGTCGATATAAACCAAACCACCTGATTTTCTGAGCTATGGGTAATATATATATATATATATATATATATATATATAGGTGAACAAAACATGAAAGCAAAACAAGTTACATAGCGGAAACTTCCGCAGACATCGTTTGTTCATGAGGTTCAAATTCGTAAGTCTACCGGTAAGATGTTTTAACGCCATCGTAAACACGTCCTCTTGTTTGGGGAGGAGCTAACTATAATACGGTTGTCTCACAAGTTCAGAAATATTCCCTTCTTACTCACACGATAGCTGCTATGTTTGTAATCTGATACTCTTTGTTAGCAGCTCCAATTCTCACACCCACTGTAAGCTGAGTGACTGCACCTCAGAATTTCTTTGGCCTAATATTCGAACTTAGCAATATGTTCACGGTCGATTGGGATGTATCTAGTTCTAATCCGAAAATGTTCACGCGGTTTCATTGTCCTCTTGCTGTGCTCAGCACCGTTATACGGTTATTGGTAGAAACCACCGTTTCACATTGTCCTAAGAGCAGACTCACTGAACAATACACTCTATAAAAGTTCACTGCTGGTTTTGATGTGGGATGAGAAGGAGGGAACACTACAATAAACAGAAATTCCGTATCATTACTATGGTTTTATCATCATCATCATCATCCCAGTAGGCTCCACCAGAAAGACATGTTTATGTGACCACTGTAAACCCCGTGAAAGAACCTGGTTGTTAGACTACTCAACGGCAGACAAAAACAAGGACTGGTCTGTTTGTTTCTCAGCCGGGCTGAAATGTAGTTTGATGTAAAATGTCTTTCCAACTTAGTAGAAACGCTTCAAATTTTCATTCGGTGAACTACTTGACTGACATGGATATGATGAGAATATTAGAGTTATGAAGTTAGCAGACCAAGGCAAAATACTCCCATTGTAAACATGCTGGATATCTAGTTTAAGAGTATTGTAAAAAGCGTGATTCAACTGTTACAGTGTATCTCTAGACCATCCACGGTTGGTGGGTTTTGCATGCATTATGTTTCGATGTTTCAACGAGCCACCTCATAATTATGTCACACTTTCCAACAAATACGCCGGTGCCGTATTTTTGTGTACCCTCCTAAAGTGTATAGACCAAATCCTTAACGATTTCACTATTTTTCTCGAAAACCATAGTTTACTTACTGCTTTAAAAATGCTGACCATTTGTGTAGTCACCGGTTCTCATTCAATCCAAACTATAACTTTCGTTTAGTGGACACAGCACTGTTCAGAAGGCTGATCAGTGAAATAAATTATCGGCAACCGACAGGAAGGTGGGAAAAAGTCTGATGGTCCATATGTTAGTTTTTATTTGGATGAAATATTTGTGAAGAGTCTTGAGTGGGTTACTTATTGGTGGTAAAAACCACATCACACTGCAAGACGACGGTGCCTCAAACTGTGCCTGGTATATTGCTTCAGCGAATGAAAGATGAGGTTGGACTTTCTCGATCACTTTGAACATGAGTAAAACTGAAAAGTTTTACTATTGATAGATCTTGTTAGAATAGTAGGATTAGAATAAAACAGAGCATGCTCGTAGATGCTTTTTAATTACTGTCAAACACAGACCGCTCGAATCGGTCTATCCGTCACGTGAACATAATCATATCAGACACCGTTGAACTTATTATTAAGGATTACTTTGTGGTATAAGTGAACTTCAGATTCCCTCCACGTTGATTCAAGCTTTTTCAAAGAAACCGTAGGTAACAAGATAACAAAACACCTACGAACATTAACTCTGGTCAAAAACGTCTCTACCAGGTCCTAAATACATTGTTTTGTTTGAGACCAACGTAAACTAACTGTGATGATAACATTTTTCTAATAAAATGCGGTGTTGCAGATACGATGTTATCTTGAGCAACTTGCCGGAGAGTTTACAGAACACACAAATTTTATGAGTTGGCAGATGTCATTTAGTCAACACAAACAAAGAAACGAGTTAAGGTGCTTTGAAGTATGAAAAAACTTACATATCAGTTGCCTGAGGCACACGTCTTCGGCCATCTTAACAGCTCTTGTCTAACTGTATTCAAGCATCTATCGAATTTAGTTTGAAAGATTACAGTTATTTAAAGGTAATTAGAAATACTTGAAGATATGCTATTCTGTGTGATTAACACCAATCAGTGCCTCACTTTCTTGTGTTGTCTGCAAATTACTTGTTTGATGCCTAGCTTTCTATCTTTAAAGTCTCCTAGATTACGTTTATTCACTGCAAACAGACATCCTGCTGAAGTACTATGTGATCCACTTGATGCATTAAACCAATTGCAGTCAACGTGTATAAATTGCTCTCATACATTTAGGGAATAGTATCCAGTGATATACGAAAACTGCGGATGCACTCGATGGTCGTTGAACTGGTCAACCCTCAAACTGACGAACGGAAGTTGCGCTATCTGCTATTGTTCTCCGACATATTGGTTTGTGCAAAGATCGTACGCAAAGATAGGTAAAATGTGTTCTTTAATGTTTATTTACCCACTATCAAAACGGTCGTATTGAGGAAACGATTTGTTTGACTTACGTGCACGTTTTCGTCAACCTCCGAAAATTTCACTTCATCATGTTTTGTTCGACGTGATTAGAAACATTCTTTGCTGTAATTATGCTTGACCTCCGTGAAACATTGACATATAAGGACGAAGCTGTTTCTCCAATTAGAACATAACATTGGATGAACGTACATTGTAAATTGAACGATAGCTCGTGAATAATATGTACATATCATTTCAGCTCGAATGCATAAGCAAAACTTCTTTTGTGCTCCTCAAAAACTAAAGCACATCTTTACTTAAGAAGTGTTCCCCTAAACAACTGGATCAAACTCCATCCAACATGACTCTGCAGATCCAGAATGTACTGTAAAGTACAAGCAGAAGAGCAGACAGAGGTTGATATGTTACGCAACACGCAGCGTTACGAGAATAACCAAAAAGGATGAGGGTTCAGAAGTATGGGGAAGTTACGTCTATATACAGTTGTCCTCCTTGCTTGTCTAACTGTCCGTTGGTTTAGGATCTTTGTGCACAGCGTTGAGCTAGGGGTCTGAAAGATGAACGAAGCAACGGTTTGACCATTTTACTACTTCAAATTCGACCCATACGCGTTAACTGTGTTTTTCCACACATTTTCAGGCCTTGTATTCTGGCACCCGCTCTGATCGACGGAAGTGTGTGACAAAAGTATCTATATGTTATTCAAC
This sequence comes from Paragonimus westermani, assembly GCA_008508345.1. Taxonomy (NCBI): domain Eukaryota; kingdom Metazoa; phylum Platyhelminthes; class Trematoda; order Plagiorchiida; family Troglotrematidae; genus Paragonimus; species Paragonimus westermani. The sequence goes on from QNGE01001153.1 coordinate 133,092, forward strand.
TGTGTAACGCTGTCAAAGATTATGCCTCAGCAAATCGATTGGTGCGCACTGATGATTACATCTCAGATAAGTCTTCAGCTGGATAGGTTCATTGAGAAAGGGCTAAATGAGGACTTACCATATTCAGTGTCGTCTGTGAAGGATACCTCCAATGAACTCATTATTGGAGGAAAACTTTGATGGAAGAAAATCGATCACTGAGTCAGTTTGAGACAGTAAACATCTTCGTTAGCGGTTTACCAACGGTAGACCAAATCAATGATGTAAAGTTTTATATGTGCACGCTGTGCATGTAAAAGTTATCGAAGATGCTGAAATTCGAGATGTCCGGCCGAAAATCATGAGTTGGTTCAGCTTAACTGGGTTCAGACTAAACAGTGAATTGCTGCCGAGAAAATGACCTCCAACCATAACCACCAAATGATTTGTGATTTTTCCCGAATACTACGTACTTCATGTAATCAACGCGGTTTATTTTTACCACGTATCCACCAAAAGTTTAGAACACTATTTGGCTGAAAGTCTATCAACAAGGCGTCAGGTCCTTACCATCCATTCAGCTACTTCTTGCAGATGAACATTTGTTGGAAACGTTATGAGAACCTCACTGTTATATGGCCTATTTTGTGGTTGTCGCTTTTTCCAAGTCAGGTGGTTTGGCTGATCTTGCGTTGACTTTAACAGGAGAGTGATTTTACGTCATTTGCGACGTATATCAAACCAAAACTTCATTTAACGAATACAATATAATTTCTTTCTTTGAATTAAATATTTCCCAGTGATTCCGGTTTCTATCCCTTTAGTATAAAACAAAAGAACTCTGCGCTTAATGAGAGACTCAAAAGCATGCGTCACAAGGACAAATCTCAAATTATGCGAACCTTGCCACCTCCACGGCTGCACAGCAAATCATCCGATCTTTTGGATAACAGTGATCGTGGAGAACCGTCTATTAGATTAGAGACAAAATGGATGATACCTCTGAGTCAACTGGGAATATGCTTGAATCAGCGTGTTGACTATGGTAGGTCGAATTATAAAACAGCACAGCACCAGTTAAGGCTGTCACTGAAGAGAAATTCCTAGAATTATGTGTAATAGTTAACAATGCGTTATAAACCTGTTCAAAGTAAAATATTATGTTTGTTTACGATTAAATTTTCAGGTGAGTTCCCCTGAAAATGGACAGTTTGCCGAAATTCTAATCATGTCAGAGTTCACTCTTAGTGCACATGTTTTCATATGCATGTTGGTTGCAGTGAATATTTTATGTGGTTCGTAGGTTCATTTAGATAGTTCGTTCAATTCAGTTGAAGATTAGACAACACTTGGCTGTTAACAACACAATAATTTTCTTGTAATTTATCAGTGTTTTCCGTTTAATTTGTCCACAGATAACTTGAAAATGAGTGACCAATTGAAGAAAATCGAGCGGTTGAAATTTTCACTCTCAAATTTCCGCTCTGGAAAGAGGCATCTAGTAGAGGTATCTCGAAAACTGTTAGTTTTCCACGAGGGTTATCCATAATAAAATTGTCTTTATCCTTTTGGCGAAAAACTGTCCTTCATTCACAAGAGACTGAACAAACAGACAAGCCGGGTGTAGTGGCTTTGAAAATAGGGTTAGAACTCAGATGGCCTCAGAGTTTCGTCGACTAACGAAGTTTACGTGAAGAGCAACCTCATAATCTTTATGTCATTCCTCTAGATGTCGTTTCTGACAGGGTCACCTACCCTTCTCTACGACCTTCTCTTTGAATCAATGCTAGTGTGAAATTTGAGATTAGTTTCCGTAGTAATACTATATGTTCGACATGGAGTCCCGACTAATTGTATCTTGCTAGAGCAATGGGAAGAACAACATGCAGTAAAACTTTGAAGGTACTTCAGTTGTCAGACATCCTTATCGGCCTAGACTGGCAGCAAATCACTATGGAAGAATCAGACCAGAGGGATTAGTAAGGGGTAGCCAACACATTTTTGACTTAATCCCATCCCATAATGTTAGGCGTGTTTTTGTCTCTGCAGCATGTACTAATCACCTGCTGGCGTTATTTTTCGTGGCTTTTATCAACATTTTGCACAGTACATTTTTAAGACTTCAGCGAATTGTTCCTAGTCGTAATCTCTGCTCTCCATACGAATGCACGCCGTTTAGTCTACAGCACCATACTGACATATAATACGCTATCCGGAAGAACCTGGCCCAATTCAAAACTGACATTGGGTTACGGTATAAGTAAATACAACATTATCGAAACAGACTGAATTACGGGAGCGCAAAAATCATTTGTAGTTAACAGTAGTACATTATTTCCACTTAACCGTCGATTTTGTTGATCAAAAATGGGTGGTAAAAACATAGTTACAAATTCATTCTGCACTACGACTATAAGAATTCAGTTGTTGTTACTGTCAGATTTTCATGATATCCTGATTATATTTGAAGTATTTTCGCGCACATTGAAAAGACGTTACCGATGACACTTGTTTCACATCGTTTCTTTGAAATTGCCGTATCACCACCAACCTACTATTGATCACAAACTCATTTTCGTCAACTTAATACAGGAAGGAAGTTCAGTTCGTCTGCGACGATTAGAACACAGCATTACCAAACTGGTGAGTAAAGACTGTTGCGAAACGTTGTCACTAAAGGTTAAACGGAGGTTTTTATCAGGCATTACTGGATGTTATTTGGAGTATTCTAACCTCTGCTCACAACAGTTAACAGCTAAGGTAGATGTTCTGATGGATCCGTGTTGACTTCAGTATTATTCACGTCGGTGCTCACAATTAGCCAGTGAGGTAGAGTTACGTATTCATTTCTGAAAGAGAGTTTTTAAAGGTCCGCCTGCAACCGAACTCGAAACTGAATGTACAGCATTCATCGCTTCTCCAAAGCGGGGAGCTGAGACAACGAATCCCCACTTTACGAAAGAAATCTACTGAGTACTTCCTCCGAAAATTATGACAATCCAGCCTGGTGATATACAACCTGTAAGAGTGACCTGCATAAAACTTTCTACGTATTAATTGGTTCAGATTGAAAAAGCGGATAGTACTCAAAACACTGCAGTACAGAAAACAAAATCAGCGAACAACAACTTATGTTTTTATATTTACTGGAACGTACCATAATTGGCCTTTTTCATTTAGCAAAGTACTGGCAATGCCTAAACAAACTGCTTTGAAACAGTGAAACAGGATGATGTACTGTGTGTTCCTAAATTGTACCGATTAAATATGGAGAAAAATACACAGTTTATGCAAGTGTTCGACGATGAATATAGCTCGGTTCCACTGGTTCTTAATATTGTATGTTTCAGCAGCTTATCACTATTAAAGCAAGTGTCATGGAAAGTGTATGCGTTACTCACGTTTTCAAATGACCTACCAGTTCTCTCAACCTTAATTTTAACAAAGAAACAGCCAATGCATACTGACGATGGAACCAGAGATAAGGTTTATGAAAGACAGCCTTCATACGACTAGTTTTGTAAACATATCAAGAAACCGGGCATAACGGGCTGCAAGCATTTCGCTTATTCCCATTAATTTACTATATTTAAATTATTAAAGATTGCTCGGCGGTCTGGTAGACTTTAAGTTTGGAAATCACATCTGATCGCAATCGTTGCACTCAACTAGTGTTTCCTTCCATCCTCTTTCGAAAAATTCCACCAAAATGGATTCTCACTTTTGTTGGAGCTCGAAAACAGTGCACATCCGTGCAACACACACGATCAGAACTACGGTCATGTCCTCATGAAACAACCCTGTTGACCACTGCGTCAATGACTGCACACTAAATAGGACTAAATTATCTTTATCTGAACACAACCACTTTCGCCTGTGAGTTATGATGGGATTGCCCAAACTTCTTACTAGGAAACACAGTAACTGTTGGTTGACTGTAGTCAATGACCATGTGACTAGGATATTCGAGACAGTTCTACTTCAGGCTTTTGCAAATATATTCACTATTGATGGGCTGTAACATGAGCGAAATTTGAGTCTGGTGCTCGCACTCCGAAGGTTTAGCTGAATGCGAAGGCTATGGTCAGTTCCGTGTGGTGTTAATTTTGAAGGTAGATCGCAATTATATATGTTTGCCGCACGGTAACAAAGTAATTAAACGAACAAAGGTCACGCGGGTGCACAATAAGATGGAGAAATATTTTCAGTTCCATGAGACTGAGACTGATTCCAACAGAACCTTGTGCTAACACAGAACCGGAATATGAAGTTTGAATAATAAGTCTTCCAATATTGCCGGCAACTCGGTTTTTCTGTTAATAAGTTGGACCATAATAGAAGTTGCGGAGTCAACCAAATGATCTGTTGCGATTAAGTGTCTCGTGAGTGACTGTTCATTCTGGTTGCGCCCGTGTTTTACAAACGTAGCTGGTTACGAACGTGCTTACATCGAGCATGGCAATTTTGCACGACTCACAGATAAAACCTAAAGTGGGTTTGTCACAGTATTCTTGTCAACATCCTTTGTAAGGAGCGAGCGGTAAAAACTCCTTTATAACGAGTGCAGAAAGGAAAAGTTTCCGACAACCTTCCTGTCACTGGAGACCACATTACTAGCGGTTCAAGTCTCAGGTTGTAATTTGTTACCGATCGCTTTTATTTCGCGGATTGACTGTATACGTTTTTTTCCATCAGCAAGTCTACTGTACTACCTTGATCGATCCTATTTTCAAAAACTCTCCCTCCTGTTAACTTCCAGTATACCTGCAGTTGAGGTGATGGACTTACTGGCAGGAATGACGGAACCCACAGCAGATTAAGGTAAAGCATGTGTCCCAGAGGCTACTGTAGATTTGGGTTCAATCCTGGTCGGCATGCGAACACCTAAACAGAAATACGGCTGTCTTCGGTAGTGAGACATCTAATCGCAAATGATTGTGTGGTTGACTCTGCAACTTCTATTATGGTCCTACTTATTAACAGAAAAACCGAGTTGTCGGCAATATAGGAAGACTTATTAATCAAGCATCATATTCCGGTTGTGTGTTAGCACAAGGTGCTGTTGGAATCAGTCTCAGTATCATGGCACTGAAAATATTTCTCCATCTTATTGTGCACCCGTCTAAAATTTATTCCTTCAACTGTTTCACCACCATGATGCGAACCAACATAACCAACCGACTGATGAGGTTAGATGGAGCGTTGCATCTCGCAGTGTTTTGCAACTCATCGTTCGTATGAAATGGGTAATGGGAACCCATTGTTCCTAACTTGCCATTAAGTTGTGTGAGCATGCCTTGGTTTATGAGTTTGTCAGTTATACGCTTAAGAACTGCTTGATTACTCTTACATCACCCACGTTAGTTTTCCACTTTCAAGGAGCAGAACAAACGTCTATCTTGAGCCTACATTTTACGGTCCTGGAACTGTGGAAAGTTGAAGTACCACTGCGGCCGGTAGATTACAAAATTTGCAAACATTTTACTCGAATTGCCTTCTGGATGATGATTAGTAAGTTACTTACACAGCTGTAGCAATCGTAATCTAACCAAGTCCCAGCCTCCCTGTTAGCCGAACCTAATACAGCAATCAGGAATGTACAAATTTACTGATCTTCGAGATCCGTGTATTACCTGTGCTCCGTGATATCACAGTTACGTATACAAGCGTGGTCAGAACGCGTGTAATTTTGATCTGCCAATCGGCACACAGTTAAAGTCTTTGAAATGTTCGGTTGAACTCATAAAACAGTACTGGATGTTCTAGAAGAAATTAATATCGAAACCTGACTGGTTCCCTTAATTAGATTTAAAACATGAATCTCGAACAGAAGCTGCGAATGATAGTATTTCAAGCACGATCTTCAATCATAAACTTGTAACATAAAATGTTTAGCGACATATTGCGCAATCAGAGTAATTTGGACAACATTTATGTAAGGTGCCTATGAACATGTGGGTTCAGTTTCACAATTATGGTTAGTAATCACCTTTGTTAATCACAAACATGGCTCATTTAACCGAACTGTGAAGAAGTGTGATTTGATCAACCTTCATATCTAAAAAATGTTGATCCAAGCTTAGCATGCTTCTGCACTGCAGCCTGTATATCACAAAACACTGTACACCAACGTTTACCATGTACTGGCTGTCAGTTATTTCAATCATCCGGTGCAAACGTTCAGGTTTTGTTTGGTTTCAAGTCCGAATCGAATTCGTTCATTTGTGGTACATTCCATATTGCACCTTCGGAGCTAATGAGTATGAACAAGAACGTCATTCCATGGATTTTGTCTAAGGATTCGTGTTTCCAGTTCAACTTTATTGGTCGAAGTTTTTGTCTTGTTCACTGCTTTACCTGTTTTCTTTTTTACGGAACGTGCAGTAAAGCTCTCGTTTGATGAACTGTGCCAGACACACGAGTGTTTGTGGTGCTAAGAGTTAGTGTTTCCAATTACTTGAAAGGCCTATGCACTACGAGTGAAACATATCACAAACTCAGTTGAATAGTACCAGCACGACACAAGGGATGACTGAGGGAGTTGACCATATTCGTTCGAACTATGTGTAACCACTGCTGAATGCTCATGAAGTCCACTTCAAAGGTACTAAAATCATCCAGCTTCAACCACTGAGTGTGATTATAAAATACAGTTTCGATTATCAAACACTGATGTTTGCCAGTATACGACAACAACGTTGACTTTCATACACTACTGTTGTCCGGTTTATTCACGAAGGATACCGTAGACCCTTGGTTCATTCTGGGCAAAGTCAAAGCAAACATAACGTACAGCGTTGAATTGTAATCAATCACGTTCTTGTTAACTTCACTTAATTCATCCTGTCTACCGTAGGAAGGTCAGCTCGTACTTCAGACTCCACAGCTCATTCTACCAGTTTCTGACAACAGTGGTCAGGTCCACCAAATTTTACTGGTCACTGAACGCGAACGGAATCACTGGCGAACCGCGCTTGAGACCGCAGTAGACCAAGTCAAGCAGGGACTTGCCAATAAGAACTCTAATAACGCACCATGTGGGGTACTAGTGAGTACATTCGACGGCCTTTCAGAGAAACGAACAAGCGTGGAACAATGTTCGCCACGCACGACGCATTCCGAAATGAATGAACTTCTCAAGAAATACCAATATGTAAGTAAGCGTAATGTCCAGTTCCTTTCAAACTTGTACATTCAATTCACTTGTAAAATTCGTGTAACATTTACAAGTGTTGCCAAGAGAACAAGTGTCCATCCATCTAGTAATCAAATTTTCTGTGACCATTCCATGTGTTTAAGTTAAACTATTCACAGTTAACTGCACTTCCAGTGTCCAAAATCTTGTAACCTGTGAATCTGGTTGTTTTTTTCAATAAACCGTGATGACAACATGATTGGTATTTGTACGGTTCGTAAATGAATTCATTTACATTTGGTGTTCATTATCTCCATCTGAATTTCATTAGTAAATTCATCACTATTTTCAGTTCGCTAAACAATACTGACAATAAGCAAACTCTTTTTATAAAGTGTAGAAAGATTAAACAGTGCACCACTGTTCAATTAATGACACATTATATGGTGCATAAATATAAATGTACATATATATACATCTGGAAAATGAAACGGCGAATGACCAGAGCATTCACTCAACTTCTTCGTTTGTAGAAATATGACAGTAAAATCTATCGGATGCTCAGATTCAGGGATAGCTTGTCTTTTGTCAAGTGTCAGCCTTAAAGCAATAACGTTTAAAACTGAGTCTGCCGTGTTTTTCTTTAACACGCAGACATTGTACGCTTTTTCGTCAATTCGCATGTTTTTGCATTTGTTCAAAATAACGTTCATGACACATGCTTTGCGATTGACAAAAGTTAGAAATGTGACTGCAAATTGCAAATATCTTGAGAAATCTCATGTGACACGTTATTCTAACAAACTTACAAACAACCGCTAAACACTGAATTTGTTATACATCAATCAGTTTTGTACGAAACAGTTTGGTTAAAACGCCAAAAATATTTTTTCACCTGCCAACTTCAGTGGTATTGACGATCATGAGTTATTGTCCCTTGTAATGTTCCTTCGCCAATGACTGAAGCAGAAGTAATTCGTTTCTGTTGTATTTTGTCTGTGTTCGGTTGTCGAAAACGGATATGACTAATGCCGTATAAACTCAGGTTATCATCTGTTTCAACTCAGAACAAATGCTGGGAACGACAGTGTCCTGTTTGCGCTAACACTTATTCCGTGGTTGAGTCGGAAGCGTTAGGCTGCAAGGTTTCTGCCAGTGCACATTCCAAACTTTGTCCTATTCCCATACGATATGCTGTCAGGTTTTTGTGGTGTAACCTGAATCTCAAAACAAAAATGTATATTGTTCACCATTTTTGGAGCGTTACTTGAAATTCAAGCTAGAAGTTTCTAGGTAAAAATGGTTATGAACCAGATGGAAAGTGTATAACTACTTGGAGTACTCAAACGCTTATATTACAACCTATGAGGTTTTCAAGCTGTTAGTATCAATGCACCTCGTAGACAAATATTTGTTTCACAACCAATCCTACTTCGCCTCGTAGCATTTTCATTAAAACCACACAGTTTTTAATTTTGCCTAATGACGACAGTGGAGAATGGCAAACAGCTTTTGGAACCTGTTAGAATGTAATCTGCTGGAAATGGACCGGTTCAACTAAAACGTTTTCAACAGCGACAGGGAATGCTTGTTTTGATAATTAACACGTTTTCGAAAGCATGGCGGTTGCAAGGGCTCGGTGTAATGTTCAACTATTAGCAGAGAACATATTCGGTTTGTGAGGGCAAACAGCTAGAAAAGCTTTGAGTTCAGTCATAATTTGGGTAAGGTTACTGATTGATTACTAGTAAGTGAACGCTGTGACGGCAATTAATTAGCACGAGAGTTCACCTAAGGCGCACGTATGCAAGGTCCCTCTAAAGACGGACAGTGAATTAAGAATAAATTGAATAGTGATAAGCTGTACTTAGTGTGGTGTTGTATGATGTGGGACGAAAGAACGTAAGCTCACTGTATGTCTGGAATACATAACGAAGACTCTGCTTGTTGGAAACAAATTGTTGGACGTATGCAATGCTATTTTAATGTACTCGACTCACAGTTTGACCAAGGTCCAATAGCTTGTTTTCGCGTTGGATGTCGGTCTGTGAATGAGTAATATGCTTGTCGTGACATCCTGAGGAATAACGCTCATCACGACAAATAAATATGTGTAATGGTGTCGTTCAAAAATGAACAAAGAAAATTTGTTTTCTTTAAATACACTTTTCTGGTTCAAAAGTGGAAGCCGTTAAAAATGTGACGCAACCAAATTAGAAAGAAAATATCTAGGTCGAGGAAGTCCGTACCCCCTAGAAACAGCATCCAGTGGTGGTTGTCCGTGAAACAGGGGCAGACTCTGGTGAATGTAATTTGGTTCTAGTGGCCAAATGAGTGCAAACATTATGACATAACCGGTGCACTATAATATACTTCGATATATGATTAGGTTCTGATAAGCAAATCTCTTGAAACGCCTTTCCGTCTCAACCCCTTGCCCACTAACTTAGGGGATTTTTAATTCCAATTGTGAAATACGGCTGGAAGTCTTCCAGCAGCTATAGCGAAAGTTCGTGCTAAACGCTTAATTTAATTGAATAATACAACAAACTCTCTATAACTCAGTTTCATATAGTTGGTTTAGGTTATTTTGGCACAAGTTACCTGTCTCCGTAAAAGCGTTTCTATCCTGAGCTCGGCTTGCGCAACATGTCAGTAGTAACTGTCCCAGCATGGCGTACTCTTTTAGTCACATATAATGTCATACTGTTATCTGATCACTGGGCTATCAGTGTCACCGACGAAGGACCATAAACCTCTCCTAGTCGTTAATTACTGTTTGTTTCATCATCTGTTCCCTCTATTCTGCTGGAGTATACAAAGTAAACAACACATGCAATTTTTTGGGATGAAACAGCGTAGTCCGAAAATCAACACGTACACACATGGAGGCTCGACGAATAAATACGCGGGAGTGACGAAGAGACATTTACAAGATGACATAAGAGAGCACTTGCTTATGTTCGGGCGTAACTTCGTAAGTCAACTAGATGTAGCTTGTGTGGACCTCCCCAAAAATCAGTTAGACCAGGTATCGCGATCTTCTACAGATCATTGCAAGTTTAAGACAATTTACGATGAAGAGATTTCTTCGATAATGACAGTCCTCATCAGTTTAATGACCAAACCTTTATAACTCCCTGTCGGTCAGTTTTTTGAACAGTTGGAATCATCATCACCCATACTAAGGGAGCCATTCAATAAAATGATCAAAACATCAGGGCTGTTCAAGTTCAGAGAGGATGCTGTCCGCTCGTGATAAGTTAGTGTTTAGTATCTGAGCTCATTAACCTTGTAAATTCACAGTACACCGTATGTATGTGCCCGTTTTACTAGTGAACACATTTTTACGAAATAATCAGTGTAACAATCAACTATCACATATCAGACATATTTTCACTTCTGTTACAGTTGATTCGCCTCAACAAAACTGGCATGGCATTATTGAAAGGTTAGTCTATATTCACATGTTTTTCAAACAGTAAACGACTTTTCCGCATCGATTAATACCATCGTTTGTGTTGCGCGTTTACATGGAGTTTTCTTGCTTTGGTCGAATTGAACGTAACAATTTTTTTCATGGTGTTGATAAGAAAAATGGTTGGTGTACGGAGAAACAGTTTTCAGATGTCACATCACAAAACCCTCACTGATAGGTGACCAGTAATGTCACGTGTAACTGTGACCAAGTGGTGTAAAGCTACACATCCCGTGACAAGATACTGATTCCATCCGTTTGTTTCCATAAACTTTCGTTTCCTTTGAGCTCGATGCACTCAAGTTGGTTTTCAGATTACCAAAACACCTGCTACATATCATTGCAGAGCAAACAGAACGGGAATCTCTGTTTTGGAAGATATATATGAGCACCAGATTAACACCAGCGATAAAATTACAACTCAAGATTTATTGGTTTTCCACTGGTATTACCTTTCACTTCTTCATCAAAACCTCTACACAGCTGTCAAAACAATCTTTGACAAAAAATCGAATATGATATCACTCCGACTGCACTACTGTAGATCTGAATTGCTTTCAGCTCAGTCGTAGGGCAATAAGTCCTCACAACATTACGTAACTTCTAGGTAACTTTGCCAAAATGAGTTACATTTTCGTACAGATCAGGATTAATAGACAAAATCTAGGGTTCAGACATATTCTTCACGTAGTAAATTTGTACGAGAGGTCACCTTGCTGAAAAGTGGCTCCATTATCTAATATCACATGGTAAGTACGTCCTATACCTACCCAATATGTTGGAAGGAGGACTCAGTTGCTGTTTACCACTAAGTCTGTCATTGGCAAGATGAGATGCTATTTTTGACTTTATTTTCTCAAGAAACTTTACGTCAGGAGTCTATAAAGTGTTCTTCACAGTTTGTTTATAAAGATATCCCCTTAAATTATCACCACCAAACCCAGCGAATCTGTTGAGCTGAGCATAACGTCACCCGGACAGTTCATTGGCTCGGAGTTGTTCCCGCCGATGAAACGCGTTTACCTGCGGTGGTACAAACAGCTAGAATTATCACTTGCACGACTGGCTTAGAGATTGTGGTATCTGCAGTGAAAGATGTGAAATGTTAGAGTGGGAAAATTTTGTTCCATGTACGAGCCTGAGATCGTGATTTGCAGAGCAGATAGGATGCCTAGTCAAACGCTGAAAATTTTCTAACCAACCGATTCTCCCTATGAGTCGGGTGTGAAATAAAAGTGTGATGTTTCAGCAAGACAGAATAATTACACAAATCACCGGGTGAACGAAACAGTGGCTACTAAACGATCAAAGCGCTGCGACAATCTAGTCATCCCTGAACCACGATCTTAGACTGATTGGAAATAAACGCGATCTACTATTCAAGCTTTCACTACAACAGTAGAACTCGCGAGCAGAGAGGTCAGTTAGAATAGCCTATTTGGTAGGAGTGGTGTAGCTTGAATAAAAGTTCAGATTATCAGCATGAATAAACGTTACATTGCACTTCCGGTTAAAACTTCAGAATATGTACATTCTTCTAATTTCGAACGATGACGCAATGCGAGTTGTCTGAGAAAAGATGGACACTTCGTTTTTGAAAATTCCCACTCTTTGGTATGATAGAAAACCACTTTGTGATAAAGACTTGTTCATATTGAATGTTACCACATTTGTTACCACATCTGTGAACTACCGTAAGCATTTTGTCCTAAGCATATGATTGCTGAATGCTAAGATGAGTGGCGTGGGAGGGTGTCGTCTGCTAAGTTAGGGATCTTCAGGATTACATAGATCGCTTGTCGTATAAACTATCGGAAACAGCAGTGTGCCACAGTAACCCATAACAACTTGCTCAGCCCTGTAGCATCAATCCGTATCTTGCTTAAAGTAGTGTCCTTCTAATTAGCGGCATCCGAAGCTACAGTAGCTTCTGGTATGACTCATAATGGTTAAACATAAATGAAAGAATAGGGATATTTAGTGTCTGCTTGAAGGTGCGTGGAAATTAACGAATTGCCTACTGCTAAAAGACGACAGGATGAACGAAATTGCCCAACCAAACACATGAGATTGCACTACTCATAAGTAATGTGACAGATTTGTGATTTTAGATGATACCCAACTGTGAAAAGTGAGGGGTTCGGCTTGATTCGAACCAGCGACAGACACAGCATGCCTTAACGCGACAAGCTCTCTATCAGTACAGCTGCAAAACCATACCGGGTGCTCGGAAATTTCACGTCTGGGCTCTGTTATCAACCCGCCCCACTATCTCACGGGATCCTTCAAATGATCCAGGGGTTCGATTGCCTCGGCAAGATTTCTCGAACAGTTGACGCTGGAATCTACCAGCATCACTGCTGAGCACAGAAACTCTATTACTGAGATTGCCTCCGATATGACGGAATTGCTATGCAGCATGTTGCTTTGTAATTAACCTGACTAGATCAGTTTGCAAACTGAGCAAGTAATGCGGTGGTTGGGATGTTCATAGTCCGTTAGTCCGAATAAACGTCATCCGTACATAGTAGTTTGATGCAAGTTCTATTATCCCTATGATCTCTCAGTTTCATACACGAAACAGGAAAATTAAGTCATAGGTCTTTGGGGTTTCTGGTGGTAGATAGAGATTAGTCTGTACCGCGCAAATTTCGTCGATCTATCGTATCGAAGAGTGGAAAAGCCTCACATTTCCAAATCCGTCCGTCGTAAGCTAGGATCGTACAAAAAGGATCTGTTGGATAGTCACATGACGATTATCCGTGGCATGCTGCTTTTGTTCTGTCTTGTCCTTATGTGATAAGACGTGATAAAATTGAAAATTATAGAATATCGATTTTACGGTAAGCATTCAGTAACAGTGGATCACTAATCGAACAGCTAATCTGACAATAAATATAGGAATTGATTAAAGGACGTTTCGACTGTATACATCAGATCGGTGCTAAACCTCAAGACTGATTGATTAATAGTACTGTTCACCTCAGGTTAAACTGGAAGGGTGTAGAAACTACTAAACATTTCGCTCAACTGGTCCGAGCACCAGATAGTTTGGTCGTAATTGCCTCAGCAATTCAAATGTCCAAAATATTACGCAACCTTCAGTCATTAAATTTCAATGTTAAGGATTCCTGTCAGGTTCCAACATACCAGACTATTCACTTGCACTTGACCATACTATTTGAATCAATTAGGGATTTCAGTTTGTTTGCCTTCATAAAGAACACTTGAGTTCCCCCTACTGATATTCTCAAACAACATCAATCCGCTTTGTTCAGTAGAAGCTGGACAATAAAGTTATTGTACAGATTATGGAACCAGTGGTTTTATGGTTTTCGTGACTGACTACAAGTACAGGAATCTCTTACCACATGCTTCTTGATAGTTTTAAAACTGAGTCGGTCATAATGAAAGTTCTTGTAACAAACGCGCTTCTAACGCTTAAGTTCGAGTCTTCACACTCCCAAGTTTGTGACTCACAGTGGATTCACGCTTAATAAAAACCAGTTCGTTCCATGATGGCCCATAAAATTATATGTCTAGTCAAACGCTGTCTGCGGATAACCAATATATTATATGTGTTCACAGCAAATATGACTAAAATGTAAACAGTCACATGACCAAATTTCGTTCCTTCCAAAATATTTATTTGAAGTCACGTGGTCATATAGTATGATCACTGAGCACATCCGCCGTTCATTAGAAGGGCAGACAGACACATTAGAAGACCTAAGCAATCGACGTCACCTTACTTGTCATGTAATTTAAATATACTCATCCAATTCATAAAACCAGCTAGCTGGAAGCAAAATATTCAGAATCAGTTAAGCAATTTCAAGATATGTGAAATACCTGTTTAAATAATTCATGCGCACACTATATGTTAGTGTTATCTGGGCCAGGCTGCATCACCGTAAACAAAGTCCAACCAAATCGGTTAATTGATGAGTGGATATATTGAGTAAATATCACGCTTGTTCGCTCGAATGAGACGACGATTCGATCATTTTGGCAAGTGTTCAGACTTTGGTTACTTCCATATAAGTAATTTCCATCGTAAATTAACTGCAACTGAACTGGTGGGTAGTATGAGGGCAGCGTGTGATTGGATGTTTTGTATCACGTTTCTAAAACCTGCTCACTGGTTATGAGACTGAATACGTAGCTCAACAGTCTGATGTGTGCAGTGACGGCATGATTTCCAATTGGATAAAGTTTGAACCGGCTCATTTCGAAATGAAGCACTTGACTCAAGTTGCACTAATTTACTGTATAAATCGTTCAGGCAAACTAGGACTTCGGGAAGGGTGTTTGTTAAGCGGAGAGTGCTAATGTGACCATGTCACACAGACCTTACAATGGGTATTTCTTTATAGAAATGTCTTAATTATGAAGTTTTAAAAGTGAAAAGCTCGAGTCTGACGCTTCCCTCAGGAATAAGTTGGTAGAAACACACCATTATGTGGAATATACTATGAAGTGACTGGTGTTCGACTTCCAGTAAGCGAAATCCTTAAATCTTCTCAACAGAGAATATTTTTTGGGACAAAAATTTGGAAATTCAAATGTGGAAAGTAAAATAGAAATGTCTGGTTGGTAAACAATTAATGGTTATGTCCTGAAGAACCATAACTTCTACTGCTATGAGAAATTATCTTAAACCTGTTTACTCAAACCGATTCCTAATTTTACTTTAGTCCATCTGTCTGCCGGTTTATGAAGTTAATGACGATTTAAAAGAGCAGTCATGTTACTTCTCTAAATTAGTTTTCATAAATTTTATGGCATTTTAGCACAGTCTAAAAGGTGACAAATTCATGAAATTCCAGATACTATAAATTGTGGAACTTCAGACGAGGTGGCTCAGTTTTAATTTGTGAATTGTTTAATGAAAATGCATTCAGAATTTTTTGTGGTCTGCGTCACGCTGTCATGCTTACGTATCGAGCCAACGTACATATGAACGGTACAAAACGCTATACAATATATGGACAATGATTTTGTGACGACTGAATGAGGCTTGATCAGCCTTTGTAATTAAGTCATCTGACATCACACTGTACAGAAGTCTGTGTTTGCAATATTGTATAAAGGAAACTGCTTGTTTTGAAGATATCAAGAACTGAATTGGGATCCATAATGTCCTAAGGGAGACATCTGATTGCAAGATGTTCAAACAGAAACACCTTTAAAGGTATGGTTCATTCACTCGGAAAGCTATCTACGCGACCTGCTGTGGGGAGTAACTTGGACTGGTCAATTGGAATTCATTGGTCTGCACAAAGTGTACCTGAAAATGATACGCCTCTCGATCATAGTTCGCCTCATTTCTAAGGACATGTTTTCGCTACCTGGTAGAGAGTACGTGTTAAACATCGGTGATTCTTTACACGGGTACACATACTGCCCATCTGACCGAAATCCATTTCAAGAGTACTGCACACGGCTATACAGAAGTAAACAACGCAAATACAATGTGATTGCCCTGGAAAGATAAGTGTTTTCACGCTCTTATATTTATCAGTTGGTCAAGTTTAGTTGAAGATTACTGCATTGGTTTTTCAATGCTTGCTAAACAATAGCGCATCGATATACTGCAGTTCGCTTTACCGTAAAGCCTGTTGACCTGCATATCTTAGATATGCGTGCAGATATGATCAAATACTGCGTGTTATTCCGGATTTGTTCCATGTGGTAATGATTTGGCGGTCGGGTAACCAAAGATGGAAGGTCAGTAGTGTGAAAGCACATACATCATTTTATCGCACCACATAAAAGCCGTGGTGTTTTCAAAAGCTACAGAGTATTTGCAATGTAACAATGGATTAAAATACGGACGATGTTATCGAAAGAATTCAACCATACAATAATGGTGGACAAGACAGGAATCCATATGTGAAAGAAACCGTCACCATCTTGCTTTGTTGGATTGTTCATACCATCGTAGATTAACTGATTCTTGAACACATCTAAGAACGCTCATGCATTTCATTTCTACAAGTACGACAGCGATTAATCAGTGCAAATAACTCCGGTAAGCCTCGGTCAGCCTGTTAAGATGGATGGAATTGTGTTCCTATTTGCGAACAGGTGAAAAACAAACGTCGGGCCGAGTGAAGTTACTGGTTATTTAACTGACTAACCTTTTTTACTAAACCGTCGGAAAGTTCATAAAATCAACCATGTGTTTGAAATGACCTTCAACGTAAGCCGCAAGTTCCACGTGACTAATGCTTTCAACAATCAACACTTGACTGGAAACATGACTTAATCAGCTAGTATTGCAGAAAAGGAGAAGTATCTTCCGAACGGATAACGAAATGCAGGGCTGACCGATCCGTTTCATGCCCGGAAGGTTAAACCATTGGCAACGCGCTCCTTCATACATGGGTGATCGAGGTCATCATAATGAATCAGTGCAAAGATTGTGCAATGGTCGACCTCTTGTGGATTGCGGGAGTGATGCTGGCGAACAGGCGTGGGCACACTGGACAGACAAGTTACTACAAGCAGGAGTCACACGTTAAGTTTTGGTAATCATGTTCCCGCATGGCCAATCGGACGACACGGGTTTCGCCTCGGTATCAGACAACTTTTCTATGTGATAAAAATATCCCTAAACCCGTTTTTGATCAAACCGCCTAGGGAAGGCTGCCAATAGGCACTTACACCAATAAGAAAGGTATTTCTGTTGCCGAGACAACATTCCGATAACGCACACTATTGCTGCTGCTGCAAGTCTGTGAACAACAATGTGTGTGCCGTGCAAACTGAGCATTGATCACACCGGGAAGTACTTTTCGTGTTCAGATAGGCTTTGCAACCATGCTGGACTTTTGCCTTTGTTAGGGATCGAGGTTTGATTGATAGTTCACATATGACTGAGGGAGCTGCGTTGACCAATACGTCACTGACCCTGTATCAGACACGATTAAACACGCATCTAAAAACTCAGCCACATTCGGTTCTGAGTACCGCTCAAATTGGCTGGGCAGATCAAGAGTTACAGTAACTCTTCAGTTGCCTCCAATGATTGGGATTTCTTAGTCAGCTTGTGTCGCAGAAATTAAACTTACTCTAGAATCTATCTGTTGAGGGAAATCAAGGTGACTGTACATAGGTTTGACAGTGAGAGAATCGTTCAAAAGTGAGTAGTGGTCGCTTTATGTGAACGTTGATTTGGGTACATCACTCTGTCGGCATGAACCTGTGTCCTAATGACATTCTGTAGCTAGAGAAAAACTCGTGTTTGAAGCCTCTGGTAAATGGAGCCGGTTGAAAAGTCCAGACAGCTGCTGAAGTAGCAGGCGAAGTGAGTCATATTTAGCTCAAACCAATCATTATTTCTTACTCACATTTTGGGTACACACTTATTCCATGCCAAAAGGTTACCACAAATCATTTCATCCATTTTTGTCTAACCACACAATTTTTAATCACAGATTTCGCATTCAGATAGACTTTGCAGCCAGCCTCTTCCGATAAAAAGCACTAAACTCGCGTTTCGCTCTCATTAGAGCTCGTCAGTATTGCATATCCTTGCCACGGTTGCCTCATGATGGAATGGCCGGAGTTCAAATTTCGACCGCGGCAAAGATATGCACTACTAACGAGCTCTAATGAGAGCGAAACTCGAGTCTAGGGCTTCTTTTAGAAATAGGCTGACTGCAAAGTCTATCTGGATGCAAAAGCCGCGAGCAAATGTGAGTAATGGTTAACCTGAAAATAAACCGAATCCATTATTACTCATCCGTAATTTTCAACCACTCGCTACTTTCTTATAATTCTTCGGGGAATTGGTAAATAACATATTGTCAAAACATACTTTTGGTTACACCCATGTATGATGTGGACGAAAAACAATTACGATCAAAACCTTGTGATGTTTTCATATGCCCAGTATAGTCATTCCATTTCAATCCCCTCCTTCATTACATAACCATTAAGCAAGCATATGACACAACATATATGTTAGCCCCACCGGAAAACCAGTGCATCCAAACAAAATCTAATGATCATAAAACGATGTGCACAACTTTTCGTCGAACTGATATCAAGCTTAAACGTATTGTCGTTTTGACTGCATATGATACCGAAACGTGTGAATACTGATTTATCACACGCCGACTGAACGGTGTGCGTGAGCCTTGGTGAGTGCTGACTGCCTGATCAGATGAGAGGTTTAAGCGGTTTGCACTTCATATGTCCAGACAGTTAACCCCGGCTATTCAACAGAAATTCAGTTCGCTCAATGTCCGATGTCCACTCATTGGTTTAAACTACACGAGCGGGTAGTCAGTTCACTCATGATTTGCACGGGAGTCCCTTGGGAACACGCAATAAATGGATCGAGTTTTCTAAACGGGACAACTCTGAAATGCTCATTTAGTAAACATCACTGAGCGTGTACACAAGAAACACGAAGTGGTCACATGATCTGTTGATAAAGTGATTCTAAAAACATAGACAACGAAGTGAGTCAATATGATTTCTCGAACGAAGGCACTGTCAGCAGAAAACGGCGTGACTAATTGTGCTGAGAAAGTCATCGACAGCTCAATTGAAATAGAGAGTTCTTTTCAACGCACATGGAAAATGCCACCGTAAATTCTACCGTGAATTACGCAGCTTGGTTTCGTACGGAGTTTTTCAAGTTTAATAAATAAAAGAGCACTACAAATTGCTGCACTAATGTGAATTCGATAATTTGAAACATCATAAATGACTACACACTACACACACACTACACACTATTTTTAAGGGGAATTGCGCTGTTTAAATACCTGCCCCACAGTGTGAGTGTAACCAGATAGACGGAACCTATACCTAAAAATCAGTTTGTTTGTGCCTATAGAATTATCTTCTAGATGCAATTACATACAGGTGTATCACGGAGAGTTACTGAAATATTACAACCTTATCAAATGATGATAAGCTTGACGTCAAAATTATTGTGCATAACTAAACAATACAGAATTCAATACTTATTTGCTCCACACGATACACATGAGTGTGTTCATCTTATGCATCTATGCTGTACACTGCACTCTACAGTATGGTGTATACCGATGATAATGGCGTTATATTATTCTACAAACTGAAGGCAAGTTGTACTCTGGATTTTGCTGACAACTATAATGGTGCCACCTTACGTAATAGAGTCAGCTGTCCAAAGCCAAGAAGCGGCTGTATTACAGAGGTTCGTCTTCGTTAAGCTCTACGTGCCAGGTCAAAGTAGCTTCTGTTACGCGTAAGAGAGCAGGTGAAGAAAATCGACGCAACTCCCTTGTAACAGGAAATTCCGACCAAAGATTTCGGAATTCAATTATGGCCAGTAATTCCAGCTGTCCTTAATACGGTCTCACGACAAAAAAACTATTTTAATTCAGACTTCGGTTTCTCAACAAGCTGAGGTATGTAGTTTAACAAGTACCACTACTTCAAAATTCCAAATTTCATAATGCCATATTCCTGTCAATATTTCAAACGTTTCGCATATTTGTAGATCATGGAGTTCCAGGAATAACTGGCATTCTGCGAACTACTGTTCATGGGATCCAAGGATTAAACCAGCTTGACAGTATGTCTAATTTTTTCAAATGATTTTTCGTTTCTGTCTACGAGATTGTTTTAAGAGTTCCTAGATGCGTTATCACCATACACTTTTGTTCAAACCACATCATTGTGGTATCTCTTATCAGTCTATCTGAGTCCATCGTGAATCCGGAATGGTTTTGCACTCACGACATTTGAATGAATCCCGTAGCTAAATTTTCATAGACAAAGGGAAGTCAAGCTCCAGGTTAGAAATGAAGACAAAGTATTTGGCAGTCACAGTCTGAGCAAGCAGTCCTCCGATAAACTGTGAGCCAATGGGACTCCACGATACAATGTCTTCCGTGCCCAGGCCCAGTGTTAAATGAAGCAAACTTTTAGTTATCTATTTTGTATATGATGAAGTCTAACGTAACCAGATGTGGTGTCGTAAGCCCACTTTTAACAGGCTGCCATTTTCTAGGCGGCTTACCCATATACGTATCCATTTCCAATGTAAATTTCTCGATCCCGACATAATAATAGTCACCCACAAAAAAATTGTCAATCAATATTAACACCTACACTTGGTTGTTGTCTAAGCCAAGGTTGTGACATTATTGCACTCCTACAACAAATTCTCTAGCATGCTTGCTGTAAGAACTACACGCTGGTGAATGAGTATGGGTTGAGAGGGCAATTGCAGTGGTCTAACAAAGGTTGTTGGGATAACTTCGCATGTGAAACTTCATGCAACCATTTGAATGTGCGTCACAATGTATGTGTGGAGTATATGATTCGTCTAGTAAACCGACGGTGACTCGGTAAAAACATAGTTTATTCACTCATCTCAAAAATTAGTCAGATGATGAAAAAATTACCTAGAAACGCGACTAAATGATGCAATGATACAACTGGTTCAAACTAGTGACTTCTAACCCCAAAAGAACAGGCGGAAGAATACCGATGGCTAACTCTAATGCATATTTTTGGTCCGTTGCTACAGAAGAACTAATGACGTGTTATATTGTAGTTTTATTAGACTGAAAACGTCAACATGTGAACATGGTGAAATGTGGTCTTTGTTTTTTGACAACTGGAGAGACCTTTCGCACTCTAATGATTATAGTTCAGTGCTCTGATCGAGCTCAGAGTTGATCACCTGTCTGACAGGAGATTTTCATGTTTCCCAATCTAGAGTGACTAAACTTGTTGGGTAGTTCTCAGTACTTCACCGTTATCCTCGAAAAATAACTCAAGTAAACCACGCTCTTGGTTGTATTCACCACTAATTCTGTTAATTCTAGTGTGATAATTTGAAACCCAATCTACCACTAGAATGACTGAACATTTCTCCGCTTCATCCAGCAGTCAAATACGCAGATTTTGTGCGCTCTAGTATCAATTCGTATTATGCTAAAATGTTTGTTCGTTAGCTTTGTTCATCGCAGAACTTGATCTTTTGATTGATTGTGTATGCCAGCTAGACCTCAGTGATCGACACAGACCGTAAATTTGTGGATTGTTCCTTACTACTGTATGTTACTGCCACTAAACTGTGGCATACGGTAGACGATTTCGTTGAAAGTTAGTCGCATCAGAGTTATTTAATCCAAACCACAGAACCACTAACACCCAAGTACCTTTTACGTCGACAAAATGTAAATTATTACATTGCCGTCACTCTGGCTGCACAGAGTAGTTTTCGGAATACATCTGGACAACACTACCTACGTCCTGGACTTTAGCAGTTAGACTGTCCTGATTTCCAACAGTGAACCACTAGTCAAGACAGTCAAGACAGTATGAGTTGCTCATCATACTGTTTGAATGGTTTCAGTTAGGTTGCTTTCGATTTACATTCCATTTTCTAGTGTTCCCTCAGCTGCAGTTGAATATTCATGCCTAACGTTTTCATGTCTTGAGGAATATTACCCTCGTTGAAAAGGTGTAACGTAGAGAGAACAAATGGATCACGACACTACGTTCGCAACCCTACCCTGACCAGTCCAGCAAAATGAGCTGTTTCCCAATGCGATAACACCATACCAGAAAAGACTTTATTTCGGTACTGTGATCCAAAATCAACCTTAATCTCTTCTACAAAATGTGATTGTGCACAAGAGAAATGAGTATTTATAAGAGACTGCTTGAAGCCGCTACATCAACTGAACAGTTTGACTTGAACAACCTACCTGACTGTTTCTTTATAGCTTCAACGTTAGTTTGGTTGAAGCACACACCCAAACACATACTGAGACACTTAGCCAACATTTCACACAACTCGACTGTCAAAGTTGTTTGAACATACTGTAGATGTGACTGACCTCGCACCGCGGAAGATAATCATTTTTTGTTCATTGGATAAAGCAGCCTGTTATTTATCTTCTTGATAGGCAAAATATGAGTTTGTAATCCACTTATTATTCAACTGGTTACCTTTCCTTAGCCATTTTATTGATTCCCCTTTGTGTTTGAAAACCCAACAAATTCTCTCTTTTTTTCTAGAGTACCCAACACAACTTCAGGGGCACATTAATCACCCAGCTTTTACTAGTTAATAACCTCCAAATAAATATTATGTTCATGTTGTCTACCCATCTTTTACAAAGCTGTTAAACTTCGTTCACACACACATTACTTCGTAAGCGACAATTTATTGCTAGTTGTTGGCATCGTGGGAAGAAAACAGCTGCGGATGAATGAATCGTTTTCTTCAATGATCAGCGTTCTATTCAATTTTCAATCTTTCGGTTGCTTATATGACATATATAACGTTCCATTACTAGTACAGTTCTGACATCACGTTTGCTACTTCAACCTTCGTATATTCCACACACATGACTGTTCAGTAAAGCATTGTACCTATAGAACATGTTCAATTTAACAATCCAACCTAATAAGAAGGTCCAAATACAACCATAAGAGTTTCTGTTCTTTCATGATACTCGCTGCCGCGATACAATAGGCTACCATGTATGGATCGAAGTTGACTCTTATGCGCAATTTGAGGAACTCGCTCGTACCCGGGTTGTCTCCCACCAACCTAATCCAGAATGGAACCAAGTAAGTTGTGTGAAAAAACTACTTTCAGATAGGGTTTTGAGCATGCAGAATCATAGATCTCCTTTCATCTCCAACTTACAGGTGATTGTCCTTGCACACCAATAAACAGTGATATTTTATACATTTATACAAGTCTAGAATTTTAAAATCTCTACATCATTGCACACCATGTAGTAAGCTATAATTTGATTGAAAAACGCAGGAAGGAACATTACTCATTTTATGCAACCGTACTAACAAACAGACGATCTCGAGGTAGATGTGTATAATCTGCTGTATTTAGTCCTTAGGTCACCAGTGCACAGTATACTTTGTGGCTACACTACCTCAACAAATGAAATCGAAAAGTATGATTAGATTTAACCCTCATAGATCTGAATGTACAGTGTTTGATATCACGTTGTTCTAACCTCTGAATTTTATTTTTTTTTTGGACTGAAAGGAAGCCAAATATTCCCATGGGGACTACTCAGTATACATTAAAGTAATGTTATCATTGGGTGATTTGATTTGACCACACACTCTTGTGAGGTGACAGGGATGGCACTTTAAGTTAATCGAATACGTCATTCCGTTTATACGGTCAAGGAAAGCTGCACCAACGCCATAGGACTTCGTAAAATTGAGGCTACTCTACATGAAGATTTCTCATTACGAAAACCGTTAAACAAATTGGTTGGTCTGCCAAAATTTGACAGTTTGGAAAGCGTATTATTCCGTGAGATTATGCTTCGGTTATATGGTTATGTCTCTTGTGACCTGAAAGACACTAGTTGTCAATTCAGATCGTATTGTCTCTCAAATAGTATGCGATTGTTAGCCGGATGAATGGATATGATAGTTTTGAGACGAAAAAGAGATGGTGTTTGGCTGCGTATGTATGGTGAAAAATATTGCATGCTTAGCCAACTTAAATGTGTATTGAGCACAGCAGCTTTACATTTTTTGGGAACGTTTTGTTTGGTAATTCGCGAGCACATGTGATCCAAGGTTTGTTGTTAAAGGACTGCTTAAAAGCCATTACTCTTCACGCCAAATTCGTGTTATGAGTCCAAGACGCAAATGTTGTCATTGAAAACTGCATGAAAAATCTTCCACTCCCGGCGGTGTATTTATGTTTGTGCAAGGGTAGTGTCCAAATTCCACCTCTAACGCTATCAGTGGTACATAAATACACGTTCAACATGCTAGGTTGAAACAACGCTGGGATCTAACTTCAATGCTAAATGTTGGTTGAGTGAAAAAAGTCGTTAGCTGTATGGACGTGTTCATAGTTTATTCATTGCTGTACATATCCAATAGAGCAAACCAACGAAACATCCGTGTTCTCTAACTATACTGTTTGCCAACTTGGTAATATCAGTTGTTAGGTATAATTAGAAGACCAGAAAATTCAAAGGTCACGTGATATATGATTAGGTCATCTGAACTCATTATACTTGTCACAGCATGAACGGAACTCCACTATGAAATTGGTGTCAAATTTCATTGAAATTTATCACTTATAAAACAGTCACTGATCTTGCAGGAGAATAACGGTTGTCTTCATACTGAACTTGACGAGTTCACCCTTTATTCACAATTAGCTTAAATGAATACGAGGATGGTTCCAAAGCACAGACCTTATCTGCAATAGGTGTTGCACAGAACGTACGGTCTATTTGATGTTAACATACAGTTTGAAACGTACGGCTAATTTGCAGGATCGCCGTTGTAAAATGACCTTCTAATCAGCAAACCAAGGATAACATAAATTACACGGAGAACACGGTTGAGTGTTTGTACATGTCTAGTAGTTTTAACGACAAATTATACCACTTCAATCACCAGATGACCCGTTCACAATAAATTGTAGAAAATTGCCTAGAGCGTAAGTACACATGTTCGAGCTTCAGAATAAGAAAAACGTACACTCAACTACTATGGTGATAGTCAAGCCCATTTTTTCATAGTGCACTCTCATTGAATAATGGATGAAATTATTAATCACATGAAGCTACTGACCTTAGCATTGACAAAATTAGTCCAACAGCGGAATCCACGATCTTTAAGACATTTCGGATTCGTTCACGTGGATCAGGCTACCCCACTGCAGGGCTTGAGCACTCGTAATTTCTGGTTCTCAGTGTCACAATGACCGCGTTAACCAGCGCTTACCTTTTAATCTCACTCACGTTTTTACGTCCAACTACCAAGTGGTGTGAATACAACTTTTAGTTATTACCTATTTTGTGTATTCCATCCAACTCATTAAATAAAACTGCGCATTTTAAATATACCACACTGTCACGGTACTGATCATTAGTAAATATTTGTGTTTAGTGTTGAGGTCGTCGGATTCATTTGACAACTTTTCGACAAATCCTTCTGTGACACTCCATTCTTATATCATTCCGTGAACGCTCTGCAACATGGTTAGAACGGTAGGGGACTGACAGGAATAATGAGTTGCGTAGATAGAGCACATACTGAGTAGTGTTATGACCATCTGATCGACTTCAGCCCGAACTTCAGATTTCAGATTAATCAATAAATTTGTTATAACGCTTGGAGGTTTAAGAGATATATGCTTCATTAAATACAGTGACCGACTGTAAAAACTGTGTTAGTTAATAGATTCATCGACTGCTCGTTCACAAGTGCAGTGTATAAGCAGAATAAGGTAACTTGTCGATTATTATAGCCGTGAAAATCGTCTTAGTATGTATAACAATCTGACCAAATAGTACCACATTAAGAAGCATTTCCATTTTGTTATACCGTTGATCGGAAATTTTAAGCAGAACCGTTTTACGTGAATGTTTTGATTATCCATTTTCACAGAAACTTACAAACCCTTCTTGCTTTTCAGACGTTTGATCTACAAATTGACGAAGCGCATCGGATTTGCTTCACAGTCTACAGACATTGTGATGTTTTCGCTGAACTGGAAGTGAAGGTATAAATCTGACACTAACAATCCAATTTGATTGAGAAATTCCATTAGTTTCCAGGTTATGCTTTATGTATGCAATTGTCCGAGCACAGTCATTTTTGTGTGGAATTTTAGTGGTAATAAAGGGAACTCAAACAAGAATGCACAAGTCCCTTTCGTCGACCTGACACGCTTTTGGTTACAACGCTGTCCTTCTTTGAAATCTACGGTCACTTGTTACTTTCAATGAATGAGCAGCACACTCTTCTACGACGTTTTAAAATAAGGAAGCAACCGGACGAGACGAAGTGCTTTCTGATAGCTTATATGTCGTTTACGCACACCAGAAATTTTCAGTACGCTTCCGCTTAAAGTTAGCATAGTTTTTAGTATGCCACTTTCATCCATATTACCCAGAATTTCATATACTTGGATCTAGTTTTTGTGCATTCTTTGTTTCTTTTCAATTTACCAATCACGAAGCCTTTCCATTCACATTACACCACCTGTCCAGCATGGGGCTTTCTCACACTTAAATGGTGCTGTTCAGCAAGACGGGGCTTACCTGCTTTGTCACATGCCATCTTTATTAACTGTAAACAAATCGGACTGCATAAAAGCAGATTAGCGAATTATGTGAGCAAAAATTCGTGATAACAAGATCAGTTACCAGTACACCCAAGGATGTACGCTGTGAATGTATTCCCCCACACCACGGTTTTCAGAACACATTGCACTAAAATACTCTCGGATTTCTGGACTGAAGGGAATCTCTTTGAATCAGTTTTGAAGTCACAAAAACAACGCGACGTTCCCTCAAAATATTACGCAGGAATTGATTTTCTTGTTGTTAACCCGATAAATTTCAGTTAGATGAAGAAATTAATTGATAACGAGGCGATTCTGTTTTGCATAACGATGAGGTTTCGTGACTGTCATTGAGCGCGAAGAAATGAGGACAGATTTAACATTTGCGATCTTACGCGCTAAATTATTCAACATGCAACTTGTAAAGTAATTTCGATCCACCCATTCTAGTCTACTTCATCGTAAATTCATCTTGAATTTCTTACTGAAAATAGACAACGTTTTCTAACTGCTTCTTCCAGAGTGAATTCCAAGGGGTCGCTGACTTATTTGATACTGCATGTGGACGCTTATGCTAAAACCGATTAGGAAATCTAGACTTCACAGGCCAGTGCTATGACAAAACTAAATTGACGTTAACAACTGGGGATAGTTAACAACATTAATTGTTTTGGTTACAAAATTACTCCACTAATTTTGTTCGCAATGGTGACCTGTTTTTCGATTAATCATAATAAACGATGGCATCGTTATTACCCAACGAGAATACTTTTCTATACAAAGATTATCCTTTATTCTAGCTACCTTCTCAATCGAATGACTGTTCTGTGAAAACCGGTGATTGTATTTTGACAAAAATTTCATTATTTAATCAACAGCTTACCCAAGACTGCATCTGTAACAAAGTAATTAGTATGCCCTTGAAAACCAAGGAAGCAACTCCTCGTACGGTGAGTTTTATAAACATTGTTCTTGATATTCCCCTCTCGGGTGCTTGCTTCCACTAAAAACCACACGATACCGATGTACATAAAATCTATGTGATTGCTGGCTGTTCATAAACTTGTATAACCCTGACTTTGAACTCATCTAAACTTTCAAAAACGTGAAACTATTCAACCAACCATATTTTACTGTGAGACAGAACTTGCTATACAAGTAAAAATGTTTCCTTTCCATTCGGCACAGATTACTTTCACGTTTACGCTTAGTCTTTGCAAGACATCTGAGGTCAGAAATCGGAGTGTAACGACAAAACATGAACGAGTATTCGGCTGTCCGCTTCAGGATTTAATGAGGTAATGAGAGGTACCAGTTTTACATTAATTGAAGCATTTCGAATGAAGTTTGTTATGTGTTGACTGAATGAACCCGTTTTTCTAAACACATTTGCTGACCGACAGTGAAATATAGACGCAGATAGAATGTCGTATGTTGGTCGACGAGAGAGAATTTAACAAACTTGCGATCAATTACACCCATTTTTTTAAATATCTTGTAAACGAAGACTGTTTGGGTTGCTAATTCAAGACAAAGTGAACAGTTCTCAGTATATAGTCACAAATCGTATCACGCTTGAAGAGTAGTGCAAACTTACTGTTTTGCAAAAGCTATACTGTGTGAAGAATGCAGGTTGTGCTAGGCTCGAGGAGATGGTAAAAATTATGCGAAGTATTACGTGTACAAGCCCACTGCGAAGCCATGAGGGGTCTCACACTTCCTGCATTTAAATTTAGTCACGAGAACATTCCTTTATGCCACAAACATTTTATCATCCGATTCTGGATACGGACACCCCTATGTGATATTTCTCATAGTATACGATTGCGTATAAAAAGTATATTAACGATTAGGAATGTTGCCTTACTTGTCTGATTGAAATTTACCAATATGCAATAGAACTGCAATTTGGCCTGTTCAGTGGAACATAAGTGGTTGTCGTTGTCAATATTTTACTCAGTAACAGTTCAGGGGCCAGTTCTACTCTGTTTGTTGTTTTCAATTCAGCAATTGTAGCTGTTACAGATCCAACCGGCAAGGGACAATCACTGGTGCAAAGACTATCACTTACCTATTTAGTGACTTACCTGAACAGTAAGAAAATTGAGGTACCTAAAGAAAATCTTCAAATGTGAAGTAAATGAGAAAAAAGTTGATTCCGAATTTGCAGACAACTTCTTTTTGCTTAGATCTTTAATTATCAAGACAGAGTTATTCACACATATTACAGTTTATATAACATAAGCAGAGCTTGCATGCTTTCATCTATAACAGGCTCGACTATCAGGAACAATGCACCAAGTCCCCGAATAGTCTGAAAAACTACAGTGACAGTAAAAAACCGGAAGATGTTCGAGTCCCGAGAATTGTTGTCGCTTGCACGGACGAAATCGAACGTCGCGGTCTTCGAGAGGTTGGGATATATCGTGTATGTGGATCCAACAATGATATTCAAGCAATCAAGGAACTGATCGATCAAGGTAGCTGCTGTATCGTAATCGTCATTCGTAAACACTGTCGGATAGATAGACATTCATTATAATTAATCATTCAACCCTGATGATAAATATTCACTGGAACGCATTCTCAGCAAACGTTCAGTGCGAAAGAAGACGGACGCCTTGTTATGAGTGAAATGTTAGGCATTTTGATAAGACAGCAGCACCGTGGTCACTAAAATTGCAGACCTCAACAAATACCACACGCATTGTCAACAGTTCGCACATATTCTCCATTTACTAGAAACACTTCATTACAGTTAACCTGAAACTAGCAGGAAAACCTGAACAAAAGATATAGCTCCTGGTTATTCTGTCAATAAAACCAGAACGTTGCCAATCAAATGAGCAAAACACGTAGCAAACGTGTTATACGATATTGACAGAGATGTCCATGTTGCAGATAGCATAACGATTATACGGAATGAAAGGCCTCAGCAAGTGCCCAAACGTGTGGAGGCTTCTAGGTAGCGATTTCAGTCCCAGTAACAAACAAGTGCCTCCGCAGGTGATTCTGGTAGGCATACATGCCTACACGTACGGTTTTTAAAGAAGACTGATAACTGAGGTAAGCTAACTCTGAGGACGATCTACAAACTATAGGACGTGTGAATCCTTCCCCGTGTTATAAATATGTTGAAAAACTGAACAAACCATTCGGTCATACCTTTCCAGTAGGCGGCTCCAGTAGGATAACATTAGGTTTTGGTTACTCTGCAGAGTAGCGAACCTCTAACAGAAGGTTATTAACTCCAACTTGCATGAGTTGTTATCAAGGTTAGTCTAGTTGACACTTTTGGCGTCGTAGTGGGTTACAGCTAAAACCACTTTGAAATATCCAAAAACATCCTTTCATCTGTTGTTTGAATCTCATCTACAAAAGATCTGATTCAGTTGCACCATTCAAATGAGTTTAGCGTGAGCACGTTTACTATATGGACCACTCCATATTTTTGGGCATGTTAACTCTTTAATCCCGATCTGAACTTATTGTAAAATTGTTTGAACTTTTCTACCGAGTCTGGATACGTGTTCGTCCAGCGGTGTTTATACATTCAGCTATCAAGTACCTAGTATTAAAATTGCGCCTCAAAAAACTGAAAAGCAGTTGGGCAGAAGATCAGAGAGAAACAGGATTGTCTGGCCCATGGAATAGGCGTACAGAATAGAAAACTCCGGATTTTGCTGTCAAACAGAGTAATTCATCGAGCACAGGTCTGCCAAATTGACAAAATGAAGTGTGATACAGCCAATGTAGCAAGAGTTGGCTGAGCTCTGCTCAAATATCAACCGAGATAAATAGGTGGAAAATCTATCGTTAACACCGTTTCATACAGCCTAGCTATCGGTCGTCTTCTTGAATTTGTTCATCATTGTTTACCTGCGCCAGGTAGACCGATGAATATCACTGTTTACACTTGCCTGTCTCTTGCAGACACAACAATACCATTTTCCTCATTGCAAACTCTGACACGAACGGCTATGGAAGTACGCATAATCTGGCTTGTACGATGTCCGTTCTAATTAAATTTACCCACTTCTTCCCGTCACACACTAACAACTTCGTCAGACCTTTGATAATACACAGAACGAGCAAAAGACCTTACACAGTTCGGTATATTGACAACCTACGAACCAGGTGCTAGCGTTTTACCGTCTGATTTCTCATCAGACTGGTCCCAGTAACGTATCGGGCTATTAAGTAGTAGATAAGGGTTTACACAAATAACAGCACCTCAAACTAGTATAGCGTTGTTTCAACTCACTGTTTTTGTTTCGAGTGACCACCTGTTTTTGCGGTCGTTGATTTCGAAATTGTGCCTTTTGCTCATTACATTTTCTTGGTTACATGATAGCAGTTAATGAGTTGGATGATGGATAGAAGAATCAAACTGGGACCGGTTATTATCAACTCCAGTGGGAGTCATTTGATATGGTTAGCCAACGCTGTTGTGTTAGACCTCGAAGATAATCTGTATTTAATTGACGTCTACATCTCGCATCGCGGTACCTATTAATTTCAAATTCACTGGCTTTATCTCTGTTCCGTGAGTTCTACGGGTACTAAGAAGATCGTGATTATTCTGCCAGAGAAAGTATATGTATGATGCTAAATCTCTAATACGTTTCAAATAAAATTGTTGTTTAACACCTTGCTGATTCCCTCATCTTTTACCGTATCATTTCTGCCCAGATATGGAAGAAGGAATAAAGCGGCTGTCATGTGTGGAAATATTTGTTGTAGCAAGTTTGTTGAAACAATTCTTCCGTGAGCTTCCCGAATGTCTACTTACTGGTCCCGGATCTATAGCACTCATGCGAATAGCTGGTAGGTCAAAGCAGATTTTCCCACCATTGATTTGCAGAGTAATTGCACTGAGAAAACCGTGAATTACTTACTCGATATAATTTGGCAATCTTTTTTATCCTAGCAATGAATACATTTTCAGAAAATGGTACGAATGGGGTACTTCATAAGTTTTCTGTTGTAAGGAAAAAGTTTTGTATAAAGCCAAGGGTTCATTGAGTCCAAACGTCAGCTTTGGTTATTTTCACAAATTGTACCTCAATGGTGATCACATTGTGTTGGCACAACTCAACTCGATTGATCATAATAACATTCTTACTGTTATGCGTATGAAGTTCCGTATGGTTTAACCTACTTCCAAAAAAAGTGCGTAGTGTCAGGTTCCAGTAATTTTGAACTAATCAACATGGTTGAAAGCAATACGATTCTTGTTCATCATATGAAAAAGCTCGTTGGACGGGTATCAGGTCTGAGACCTAAGACTTACAACCACAGAATGCAGAAAGGGGTGGTATATTTGAGTGATAAATAAACTTAGTTTCACGTAAAGTTCTTATGCTCCATGATTTTGGAGTCGGTCGTATGTATCAAGATACAGTAAGAGTAGACCGGATCGATACCTTATTGTCAAATGGCTGTCTGGGAAGCATGACTCCGGGTTTTTGAGGATATTGTTTATTCGCCATCAGTTATTACTCACACTGTCCCTCTCGTTGCTATGTATATTCTGATTCCAAACTGACATCGTGCATCTTGAAAGACACAACACCACTAATTTAAGCTCGAATTTGACAATAACTGCAGTTCATTGAGCAGTTAAACTTTAACTTGGAAATTCAGTCTTCGTATCCGGTACATGTGAAAGCCGGAATTTGATCTCAAATTCTGCTGCCAAGAACAGTACTAACGTTAGTGGCCTCCAGGGTTTATACAATTCATGAGTAATCATGGATTGACCGATATACAACAAACAGATTACTGATGAGTAGTCGGGGATTTGGTGTAGTTTCAATTTGACCATCACTCACATTTGATCGCAGCCCCCGCATTCAGATAGAATTTCCAGCCAGCTTATTTCGAAAAGAATCACTCCACTCGAGTTTCGCTCTCATTAGAGCTCGTCAGTAGTGCATATCCTTGCCACGGCCGGGATTTGAACTCCGGCCATTCCAATCATGAGACAACCATGTTAACCACTGCCGAGGCTGCGATCAAACGTGAGTGGTGGTCAAACTAAAAATACAACAAACACTCAATATCAAATTTCCAGTCACCTCAGAGAAGTCATAGTTTTCAATGAACGATCGATTAATTCCGAATCACTTGCCTTTGATGAAAACATATCGAAACTGATGTCTTTGACTGTAATTTAGCTACGACCGATTTGTCACACCTATTCTGCCAGACCCATTCGTTCGCCAGTAATGCTTAGGTTACCGCACATGTTTAGAGAAAACCCGTTGAGTGTGATTCCTACTAAGAAAACCCAGGTAAATTACGGCGTCGTTTTTTTCACTGGTTTACGAATAAACGGTGATACAAAATAGGAACTAAAAACTCCCTTACTGAGTTGATGCTTCAATGTGTTTGTATAGTTTTGCATTCGTGACTACAACTGAAGCTAATGACTGCCTTCTATAGCTGCCACAATTTCGGCATACGTTGCTAAAAGTTTAATGAGTCCCTCTACATCCATGTGACTTGTTGAGTGGCTGGATAGCAAACCTTGTCATTGATCGGTTGTGTTTACGAAAACCGTTATTAAAACATGAAATTTCAATGGACAAAAAGTAACCAAACTTCACAGTTGACGATTAAAACTCAACCATTAGTAACAAGAGGACGCTAACTCCAACAACAGCAGAATGTCGTTTTATCACTTTTGTTAATATGTGCAACATATCACTCATAATTGGTTTTAGCCTTCAGTTGCTCTGTAGAATTTTCGGTAAACCTCTTTCAAAGAAAAGCCGAACGAATGTGTTTGAAAGTATGCATACTATGCTTCCATAGGGCCTATTGCTTAATCAGTGTTAGACTGGTCAACGTGGTTACTGGATGAAAGACTGAAAAGGTTCAACTGTCGGTCGGGACGAAGGAGTAGACTACTGACGAGTTTCAACAGGAACGAACCTCGAGCACTGTGCTTCCATTCAACGGAGATTGAATGAATACTACTAAACATTGGCGAACCGGTGGACTGCTCAGTTGGCGAATCCCCAAAATTTCTCCAAGCGGTTTCGAAATTCATACCACAGTACGTCCTACAACTTGAGATGCACTTTCAGTGGAAACAAAAATTGTGGTTCTGAAATTCCGTGAGCTATATCTACATACCACTTAGTCAGCGACTACCTGAACCCTGATCATCACTAGATGACCAAAGCACACTTTGAAAACTACACGGATGCGTTGGACTCAATGGTTTGTACGGTCACCATACGGTTTTATTCTCAGTATTGTCCTTATTAGCACTGATACAGCAGGAGAATGCCCGGTCATTTTCCTAACATACAACAACCGCAATAAGAATACATCCTGGTTTTTATGTAAAAGAACCACTTCTTGAACCTCTTAGAAATAATCTCATTGAACTTCTAGGTTCCCCGAATTGGATTTTGTTGAGTAGAAGCGAGTCAGCTGGATAAGGAAAAATCTGGATTTTACGAATAACATGATATATATTGTCACATTTGTAGAGAATCCAAATGAACAAAATCGGAACCTACAGATGAAAACTATCATAAACAGTCTGCCTGGGGTTAACAAAGAAACGTTCGCCCATCTGGTAATGCATTTGTTAACGTGAGTTGCATAGATATGTTAAGTTTCTGTGTCAAGTTTACCAGTGTGATACACTGAGAGTAACTTCTCAGAGCATGTTATAGTCAATGTTAGTTCTTAAAAGTAATCCATCACCGAACGAATACAAGATAAACACCTTTAGTGAACCAATTCCATGTGCACTGAAATTTAACAAATACTCTTGACTGAGGTATTCAATCCTTCTCTCTGCGATAGGTCACTTCTAACCCATCTCCCTTCTCAGTAGTCAGGTTTTGTTTCATGTTCAGTTTATCTTCCAAATGCAATGTTTCTACAGTGGTTCACAAAACGCACGACCAAATGTGAAATAATTGATAGTTCAAGCCATCCTACATCATGAAAGAATATCTTGACGGTTAAGGATTCTGTTATCAGCAAAACTACAGGATCAACAATAATTTTAGGGAAAACCGTCGGTCACGGTGGTTTAAGCGACAATGAGAATTCGGATTTACGGCTGCACCGACGAATTAACGCAAACGTTCACGTTAACATGCACTCGATTGTTCAGTGAACAGCAGCAGCATAGACTGAAGAATCTACCTAGGTAACGGGTAAGTGTATAATAGAACGCCTGAATGAGAGCATGTGGAGGTTTGGGTGTGGATTGTTATAAAAATTGAAAACAGGTTAGGGTGTACCTGCTAGAAATTGACAGTTGTCTTCCTCAATTTTCAGCATACTTGTTGTATATTGTGTATGACATACATATATGTCTATAAATGATCAATAACAGGGCTGACATTGGCAAAATATTTACATGTGAGCTGTCACTAACTGCTTCAATGGTTTCTGGTGGCTAACAGTGCTTCTTGTTGACCTCAAAGCATATGATGTTTAACTATGATTCCGTAGTTTTAGCGCCATGTTAAACCATTGCACTGAAGTTAAAAGAACTTCAATTCCAAATAGGCAGAAAGAAGCAACTTTTCAGACTAACAGTGTGATTGAAATAGCTATT
This sequence comes from Paragonimus westermani, assembly GCA_008508345.1. NCBI lineage: Eukaryota > Metazoa > Platyhelminthes > Trematoda > Plagiorchiida > Troglotrematidae > Paragonimus > Paragonimus westermani. The sequence goes on from QNGE01001153.1 coordinate 168,379, forward strand.
GACAAGAACAAATTGCGAATCAACAACTCGGCTATTCACTCTTCTATTCTACGCTGATACAGCAACAGTATGTTGATCGTTCTCCGTGCTCACAAACGCATGCATCGCAGGGCACAACTGCAGGGAAGGGATTAGAGTATGATGCGATATTGCACCATAGAGTTAACTACGTAATTAGACACATACACATTACTTATTAGGGAAATTCAGTTGCACTCAGTCTGATGATCATAGCTTGAGGTCATTCCAGTGTTACCAGAGCGACGGCGATTTTTCCTTACAAATGGTCTGCTTCTCATGCCGGTAGGTTCCTTTAATCTTTATTACATTTCTCCTGTGTTCAATTTCCTAAAAAAACTCAGAAGAAGCAAGTGGCAGGTTCTGAGTCGTAAGCGTATACTGAATAATTTAGCTTGCGTTTCCGTTTCTTAAGCAAACTTCAGGTCAATCAATCACTCACCACACTTATGAGTGTGTTAAGCGGTATACCTTGTAAAGGAAGAAACACTGAAACACCGACGAACTGTCGTAAATATAGTAGCCACAGATTTTCTCACAAGTTACGAATCTTTCAGAAACTTAGTAGACTATCAGGTGTATTTGTATGTGCAGTTTTCTGTTATGCGTTAAAAGATTACCTACCCCACATCCCAGTTCGAAAGCTGAATGTGCACCGGAAGGAAGCATCACACTCGCCCGTATACGAACGAATAGTCTTTAACAAATGTCGATAACCCAGGCTTTGCTAACACAACTCCGTAGCATGTACATTGAAGCAACCTGCATCCTACTGCTGCGACTTGTGACGTGCTGTTGTGACTGAATGATCGGCGGTGTGTTTGGCTTGAAAGGTTAGTACCAGGTGGGGTAAACAAGAGGATTTCTGTCCATCATGAGCAAAGATCAGTAATGACGAATTTTTAACATGTGATAAAATAATTAACCGAAAAATTCGGCATAATTACCTCACTAAGCTTGACAGGACAGTGAGCAGAAAATTCGGTTCAAGTGTTTAGAGTGAGCACAGTGAAAACCGTTTAAAAATCCTTGGGCTTCACGATTTCATTCCACACTGATAGGCCGCTACCAACGTGTTAATCGTCTGACGGTTCCATTTTCTTACACCCTAGATGACCAGATCTTGGGCCAAGCAAATCCGCTGATTGAAATGGAGGTGAATTTTATATCCGCCTTAAAAACAGTATACAACAAAAAGGTGGCCACAAGTTCTCCACTGCTAGTAACTACTTTCAGATATTCGTACATCGTAGTAGAACTCCGAGTCACATGCAGAGAATAAATTATCGTGTTGAAACATGTTGCACCATTCCCAATGAAAGCACGTACTGGCTAAGAGTAGTTAAACTAATGGGTCTACTACTCGATTGCCTCAACAATTTCTGTCGAAACCAGTGAGTGCGCTCAACATGTTTTGACTGGCTGTGCGCAATATCTTATACTCATGCTCAGAACTGGTTGTGAGTTGTACCGTATGGAAAACAAAACACAACCCAGCAGACGACTGGCGCCTGTCAGAGTTGATAGATTGCTGCGCGCCGCACGACCGAAAGAGCAAGAACTTGAATGAGGTCCAGATTCTTGTCAATTACATACATGAAATGCTGACCGAACAGGACAAAAGTGTACCCTTAATTTTACTTGCTAGTAACTTATCTGGAAAACAGGGTGAGCACAACAGCTGTCGTTGGATATTTCACTTAAAACACAAGGCCAGTTCATGTCTGTTAATTCACGTGATCCAACCCAGACATATGTGCATCAGACACTTAAACCACGTGAACTGAGTGTGACCAGCTAGAACTGATACCGTAATAGCCCCGTGAAAAAGTGCAACATTTGAAAAATGGTCTCAGTAGAAGTATCAGATACTTGTAGATATCTATTTTGTTCGTGCTCCGGGACAGTTTCGTCAGTAGTATGGCTATGATAGGAATCAGTTTCACCAAAAAAACAAGTTTTGCTGTATTTAAGGCGACGTTTTACACAAGAATCTCTCTCAAGTGATACCCATAACATAACACCATAAATAATCTGTGTGAAATTATGAACGACTATTTGGTCTTTAGAAGTGGAAACAAACGACAGTGATGGCAATTACGTTCATCATGTTTTGGAAGATGGCATGGGAAACAGATGGTCCAGTGGGTGAAATAGCAGGCTGAGGTAATCCAGACAGTACGTGAATGTGGACAGGGCAGAAAGAAAACAAGTTGTAATAAGTTAGGTTCATTTACACTTATCAGAGTGAAACGTGAAACATGCAGGTTGTATATGACAGACAAACAAATACAGACTGAGAATGGACACGCATACATTAACCTCAGGTACTGGGCCATCAACACAACGACAACCCGATGGATTGTGTCAAACGCTCGTATCAAATAAGGCCGGATGGTGAATTCTATCCAGCATACCAATCCTAAAGTTTGATAACTTTTGGTTCTGAATGCGTGACGATAGTTTGAATGGAATAAGTGAGCAAAATTGACGGTGTTGCAAATAGGTGTCTACTAATGGATGATGCGGGATTTAGAGAAAAGCAAACAACGGTTTTAGATAGCTCTGTCAACATACGTAAAAATTTCTACTCGGAAACATTTGCCATGCAATGAGATAGTCGCGGAACTGTTCTGTTTATGGGTTTAAGGACATCTCCAGTCAAATCGTTGGTTTAGTCACCACGGTGCGCGACCGATAAGACCTGGTTGCTCATATACGGTTTTGTAGCCGTTTCAGCGGTTGAAAAGCAATGCCTGACTAGACATTAACATGCGCCGGTGCACGCACACGGACTGCAAAAATACGATATTTCTCTAACGGACCGTGCCATAGCAACAGATTTCCACCAACCGATGAATGTTAGAAAGCTGCATTCATGAACGAAACGGATTTATAAAGCACTAAAAGACTGTTCAAAACCTAATACTTTTCCATAGATTTTGAGACACGTCGTGCTGTTTTGGGCATTTTGGCGTGGTGTATTATAGTCATCTCGTCAAAACGATAAGCGTCATCTAGCATCTCTCAGTTCTGTGGGCTTGTCACTGAACCCTGTAACTGCGTTTCCTGTCAACTTGTCTTATTTGATCACTTTATTTGTGATGAAGTCAACTTGTTGCGGTATCGAGATCGGCATAGATAGCTCGTTCAAAAATGTCGTCCAGATCAAGGTAGTTTGTCCGACTGCATTCACCGGGGCATGCTAACGCACAGTCCAGCATTGCTTTTCACTCGCCGAAACACTTGCAGAGCCGTTGGTGAGCGGCCAGGTGTTATCGATCGTGGAACTTGGTACGATAGGGCCCAGCGTCTGAACTGGAGATTCACTCACACCCACACACCCACAACCAGATAATGACTGTGGTTTCAGCAGTGTGTTGTGCCAGTTCGCTCACCCGATTCGACTGGGAGGGCACAGTCGTTCGGTAAGCCCTTTGGTCTTGAATCGGGATTTTGGTGGTGGGCCAGAGGTCCGGGACAATCAGTAGTGTTGAATTCGTTCTTCGATGGTTTAACCGAAGTGCAGTGGGCAACCGCATACTCACGAGGTATGTATATCCTCATCTTTGCATGATATTACTTACTAGGTCACCGGCTTCATATTGCAGAAGTAAAATTTATCATTGTCTTTTGGATGCTTCAACCGGGTCGTTGAACTTCTTGATAATGGTGCGAATTTCTGTTAAATTGTCAGGAAATCCACTCGCCACTAATGTTTACATCAGCGTCGTCTACTTTGCCTATTCAGAGCACACGTTAATTGCAGTCAGGCTGCCAAATGCAGAACAGGGTGAATATCTAAATGGTCTGCCTTCTGCTTCATGTCCGAAATGTATTTTGACCCCACAAACTGTTGGGGACTGTCTTGTGATCTTTCCTTACCACTACTGCCTTGCTTTAAGCACTCAAATAGTTCGATGACCACCGGGTACTCATGGTGTTTTATCATCACTCTTCAGTGACGTTGAGATCGGCGCAGACTGTGGAGACCTCTGTCGGCGTTCTGTTAAAGTTAGGCTGTCCAAAATAATCTTTGGTGAGTTCGCTAGACTGCTAAGAATCATTCCTCTTTCCATGAACACGGCTTATCCTGAAAGTTTTGGTGACCTGGACTTTAATCACGTAATTGCAGAAGAACACAATTTCGTAACGTAGTCTCGTGGAACCTCACCGTGAACGCGACTGGAATATTCAAAGGCTTCAAAAAGTTTGAACCGAGACCATAAAACTAAAACTTGTTCACCAAACATTGGTAATTCCTAGAACTGTTGACTCAATTAACTAAACTTTGCTCACCACACCTAATCAAAAAGGCAACTAAATGGAAATAATGATGAAGTAACTACTCACTCTAAGACCGTGACTGATGGGTAGTCGGGATTTGGCTACGTTGGGTGTTGTTTAGGCTAAGACATCAACATCTCACTTAGATAGACCTTCTCGTCAATTCCTTTCGAAAAGACAGTAGACCGGAGCTTTTTCAGAGCTCAGCAGTAGCACGTCTTTGTCATGATCAACTCACGTAGCAGCAGTGAACTGGACAACATAGACGTTTTTGACCAGGAAATTGGAAGACGCCAGAACGGTTACGTGAGCAATCTCCTAAAACACTGTTTTGTTCAATTAGCAAGTACACGTAGGAAGTGGAAGTAAAGACATTTGCGTTCACATTTGACATAAATGATGTTACTACGAACTTGCCTTTCTCAAATGATTTGAGTTGCGAACTTGGACGATGTTTACCAACGATAGACTTAAAAGACAGCTCTGAACAACAACTGCCTGGAGAAACGTCACACTAACAAGTAAGAACCCATCTTCAGCCACCCAGAGCGCACTGATTTAATGTAGTACAATGAAAAAAATTAGACCCAACTTTGTGATTGGAATGGTTGTATAACCTCAGTTAACAAATAACCAGAAATATCAACATTTAGTCAATGCAAAAACGCAGGGTTCCTTGAGGAAATGAATGAGGCTCCGCGATTTCAACTTTTGTCTTGGAACGTGCGGAGAATATGTTTCTCCGTTAAAGAGTTGTTCACAGTGATCAAAGTTCATGCAAAAAAGAATTAATCTTCGTATATTAAGGTGTTACCTAAAAGGACGAGGTTGCTTCTATTTACGCAAAGACACCCGTAGGTAAAGATAGTGACATTTGGGTTGTCCAGTCATAGCGAACTATCCCGTCTCCTAATATAGGTTCTGTTTATTTCAAATTCATGAAAGACACTCAAAAATACCTGATGGTCGGGAAAACTCAATTCACGAGACGTCTTCAGATTATCTCGTTCTATACTTCCACAGAACGTGTCAAAGTATTTCAATCAAACTGCCGGCTTGTGAGTAAAATCGATCAAAACTGGACCTACTGACTCAACTTAGAACAACACTCCTGGCCGGCAAGATCATACAAAAGACAAGTGCCGTAAACAGCTTAGAACGTCTGTACCAACACATAATGCATCGTTTTACATCACAAACTATGTCGTGAAACCTGAAACCGGTACCATACAATTAAATTCTCAACTGATAGACCTACGGATTCCAACCAATCACCAGATAGTATCCAAACTTTCATCAGCCATCTACTGGCGACCTATAGTCATGATTACCCATCAGACTTCAGAACTATTTTTCATTTCGTTCTATAACTCTGGGTTTATTGATGCATTTGATATTCAGGCTTCGTATTATCCGCCAATTCCTTGGCTGATTATCAGCAGACATCTGTCATTGGTAATGACTTGCAAGATCCAAAACACTTTGAATTAATAGAAGGGAGAAGCTTTATCAGGACCAAGCATGCACCCTCATGATGAAGCCTTCAGGCGCAATATGGTTTTCGTGTTGGTAAATTTCTGTAACCTGGTTCTGTTATGCTAAGCTCTTTTGCCCAAGCTCCCATGAAATGACTTCGTTTTTTGTCAACGTTATCGATGAACTTGGATCTTAGGTGGAGCAATAACTTTAAAAAGAGGAAGTATAGGCAGACAGAGGAAAATGAGGTGCACCGATGTACTAGTATTGTTTTTGAATGCACAGCAGTCTGGCAAACAGTCGGTCGAACGAATTCATTTAAGCCTTTCATTCATGGTCATTTCTACTCTCCTACTTTCGATGGTAGGAATTCATTTTGGGGCAGGTTTCAACAAACCGCTTATATGATACTCTTTTGGTATGACTTATGCGCAATTAACTGCAATCTGGCAAAGCTTCAATACCTTAGTCTTTTCAAGTTTGATGGTTTGCCAGTTAGTTGTTGTGAAAACCTTGGGTTGATGCTAACTATATTATTCGTTATTGTTGTCACGGCTTTCTGATACACTGGAAATCTATGTCCCATGTTCTTATACTGCATAAATCTTTATTTCGGCTTTCATATTTCCACCTGATACTTCCTTGCAAGACTTTGAGTATCTTGGAACGGCGCGTGCAAAAGTTAAACCCTTGAGTCCGTTGATACTTGAGAAAGTGCCTCTAAAAAAACTAACTGGAGATTTTGTAACTTATTGTCATAAACTAAACAATGAATTTATGTACACTACATGAAGTGCGGATCATATATTCATCAACGTCTTATTTTCTAAGGTCAGACTTGCAACTGTATTACACAGACAAAGTATTTCTCAGTAATTCACTACCATGTTATAATTTAATGAAATGCTATATTTTGTATGAAGCTACAACCCATGTAGTGGCTGAATTGTTAGATCAGGTGGAGACAAATGTATGTTACAATTATTGTCAGTAAACTCGAATTTGGTTAGTTTTGTAATTTGGGTTTTCTTAGACTGCTCCTGCTTACGAGTGCAGCATTTCATTGTGACTGTGTCCAGTTCGTCTTATGGTGTGTGATCCTAAACCATTCTATTCAAATGTAATTTGATTTTACTAGTGAGGTTCAGCTTCTCTGACCAATAAGTGCAGTTTAAGTTCAACCAAGTTGTAAGTAAATTCCCTTCCTACAAAAGTGATGCATTTGGCGTGGATGTCAATCACTTGTTTAACTAACGCACATTAAGTCAGCACGTGTGTTGGATTTTGTCCCGGGCTGATAAAACAAATGGAAGGGCTTAAGTTGTTGTCACATATATAGGATGTGTGAATGTTGGCATTTTAAAGAAACAGAACTGACTTTTGACAAACTGAAGGGGTAACGACAAGCAGAATCTTCACGAATAGTGTAATCCAAGTGCACAGTACTTATTACAAATAATGTCGAACACGAGTGTGAAGAAATGCAGCTACACTTGAAACCGGAGTTAAACGATTTTCACAAGCGTGCTATGGTTCATTGAAAACACAAGAAAACATTGCGATCAGGATGAAGAAAGGGTAAGTGGTGATTAACTGTCAAATATGGTTGTACTGAATTGAAGCTGTTGGGAGCTACAAGTCATAACCTGAAGGATTCCTCACCCTACTGGAAGCTCTTTTCAACGCGAATCAGTTAAGTAAAGCCGTGTGATAAAGGACTAGCTGGATATTTACCGGGGGACGTAGACATAGCTTTACAGCCGACGGAAGACACTGCCGTCTGCGGCACAAGCACGTACACATTGACCTATGTGAGGTCAAAACAACATAGCACCGATTAGGGACTTGAGTGTGGATGGAAAATTTATTAAAGCCATCTCGAAAAAATGAAAAAGCGGCTATCGCTGAAGTGTACATATTCACCGATGAATTCATCAGTACAGTAGATGAAACCAAGGATTTCGAAAGAGAAAATAAAATGTTATCCTGAAGAAAAAAGAAAACCAGTTGGACAGCATAACTTGGTCAACTCACGTAACAAAACAAATTTGTTTAAATCAGTGAGTTTGCTGCCGAAAACCAGTAGAGTGAGAGTATTTCCAACATTCTCACCAATAGCATCATTGTGAGAAGTTTCGTTGAGGTTGTCAAAATTAATACTGGCATTCAAGACTCACTGTCCTAAATTTCTGCGGTTTTCTTCAAATACTTTCTGGGAGTGGTGGATATCAGAGTCCAAATGTAAAACTCATGCTATGTCTGTCGCTGGTTCGAATCCAGCCGAAGTCCTGAGTTTTCACTGTTGCATCTCATCTAAAACCATAAGTCGGACAAACAACTTATTAAAAATAAGTTGTATTTATGTGCAGGAAGGTGGTAAGAACAACAACGGTACAGTGTAACAGCATCGAGAAAAAACCGTTTCTATCGGGCCTACTGCTAAATACCGTACCGTCCAATGTTCGTTTGTCAACCACTTGTAAACCAAAGATAGTGGAGGTGCTTTTCTGTGAATTGCTACTGCTTGGTGATGCTAAAGTTGAATCGGTAACTGGAAGCAAAAGATACTTAGACACATTGCTGTGTCATATATTATGTCAATGCTTTCCAACCGCTGGGGAGCATGTCAAAAGCAGTCATAGTATACCGTCACTTTTATGATAGTATTCACTAATATATTGTCCCACGCCATTCTACACAGTATGCTTATCACTGACGTTGATTAGGGATGCGCTGATAGAACACGGATTGCGGGGTATTGTTCGAGATTGCCAGGCCGAAGTAGATGAACTCCTTCTAAAAGCCGATATAACAAATATTAGTGCACATGCAATGAATGCAGTTGAAATGTTGACCGACGATGCTTATCATTTCCAAAATTGTAGAACGAATAAAGTTACTGTAAGCAACCTACTAGTCATCGTTGTGTCGAATAGACGATTTCGCCTTGAAACAAAAATGTTCTCATTTCTGAATCCTGCTTCATTCCATCATAGTTCAGGAACAAAAGTTACTCATAGAGTTCAGTAAAACATGAGCGCACTTGGCTTTCATTGACATATATAAGTGGTTCAACAGAACCTTATTGAGAGCACATCTATCTATCAGAATTGCTCGATTATCCTTTTTAATGGAAAGAGTATGTATTGGCAATCTTTTGCGTTATATTGAGTAGGAACTATTATTAATTCTGACTCGAGCCATCATCGACATTATGGATCATTATAAGAAATGTTACTACAGCTGACAGATCAGGTGAAAGCAAACAACAGGAAATTCGTTCGGAACTACCCACTGAAGTCATGAGAACTACAGAGTATCGAATGAGACTTGGTTTCTGTGTTTAGTCATCAGACTAATTACCATACAATAAATATGAAACTAGTGACTAGGATGAGTAAAGAAAGGTCAATCTGGATTATGGACGGTGTGCTTGTTATCAGTTACTCAGTCACTGTTCAAAATCGTGGGCTTGATTGACTGTGTGCCAGAGGGGGTTAAGTGTCCTCACGAACTTCTTCTAAGCGCAGGAACGTTTCTTGGTAATTCCTGTGAGCCTTCTAGTTCTTAGTGTTTCAAATAAACATAAATTTCACTCTCTTTCATCCTAAATAGTGATCAGATTCGTTATTTTTAAGCAAATGAGAGGGGTCTTGAGAGAACTGTCTCCTTAAATTACCCTGTGCTTAAAACTACCCATATTTACATTTTAGATTTTTGTGACATTTACTGCATACTTTTCCGATCATTACACAGGCAATCCGACCCAAATTGAGGGATCGATAATCGATTTTAACGATCGCATATAAGCTCTTAAAGTATAAGCTTGAAAGTTGGGTCAGTTTGTATCATTTAAAGAACACCATAACCAGACAGTTTAACATACACGGTCTTACTGACTGTACGCCTAAAAAGCTTCTCTTAACTATTACACGCATTCGACGGACGACAGCATCGCTAACTACTAGATGAATACACCTAAATAACTTACGTGAATAAAGGTTTATGTCAGAATTTTGCAGTAAATGACCGTGACAAGCACAGAATAACCCTTGTTGCTATTTGAAAACTGTTATAAAGTGAAACTGCTGAAGCTTCTTATCGTTTCCATCCAATCAGGGTTAACCGCTACAAGGAAGTGAATATGATGGATTTGACCAATCTGGCTTTGCTTTGGTCAACCGCTTTGTTCCAGACAATCACACGTCACCTAAGCACGGAAAGGACACCGGCACAGTCGTTTGATTCGCTGAATCAGGAGGCCGCAGTTTCGTTTCAACAAACAAAAACATTACACATCATCTTGCAGGCTGTGCAAGATAACTCTCTGTCACTTGAAGAAACAGCCGGAGAGAGAGAAATTTGAGATGCTAGGTGTTGCTTTTCAAAAAGTATTATACACTAAACGGTTATACTTATCTGCAAATGTAATTTGAGGAAATTTCTGTGTAAACTTGATTTTTTTAATCACATTTATGACACTGTTTTCATTCTGAAATTTCCACCACTGAAAGTGGGACTAATGAAAACTCAGATTACTATTTCAGAAGTATCTTCTGGATGCTCAGTAATTACTGTGCGTAGGAACTACACGGTATTCTGTAGGTTGCACACGACAGTGGTTTGCACCAGAATGGTTTTTTCATAACTGAAGCACACATCTGTACAGTATTTAATTGGACCTGTCGTATGGAACTGCCAGTTAGAAAGCCTACACCCAAAATCCCGTGCTCAGTGACAAGACTGTACAGTGCATGTTGTTGAAAAGCAAAGCAACAGAGTCTGTACTGTTTTTTTGCAGACGTCAAAACACCTTGCCTGCCAAGCACTGCTACGTTTCATAGCTTACTTATCAAACGGGCAAACTTAGGTAGGACGATACTGGAAAATTTTCAAACATCAAAATTTTATATAGGGGGTTTTTCATAATATGTCACCTGGATCACATTCAGAGAACTGTCATAGTTTATCGTTTAATGAAAATTACTACAACCGAAACGTCCAGTTGAGAGAATGACTACCACAAACTGTATGATTTTCTTTTTCGTGCGGCTTAGAACTAAAAAATCGATCACTATATGTAACGTTAACCATCTTTTTTTCATTAAAGTTAGTTGTTTGAAGCCAACTGCGGAGATTCGGAGAATCAGTACTGTTTCGTGAATTTGTATCAGTCTACCATTTACGTTCAGTAAAACGTATTATCATATTTTGACGTTTTCTTAGCAGAACCATTTGATACCATAATTCCAAATTCCGAGCAGCGCTGGATTCGTACATTTGATTTTTTCTCTCTTTGAGTATGCAGCTACGATAAAGTGTGTGTAGTTTCCAATTTTACTTAACTAAAGCTGAAAATTAAATCACAAAATAAAACGCCACTGAAATGTTTACTTGCAGTTAGTTTCATCAAGCCAACTGTAGGCTGCTGCTAAAATGTTGTTCTGCACATGTGTTGATTTAGAGGGGGCTTGATTTGTGAACTGTCTGGGATTCGGCAGGGTCGAAAAACAGCATGGCAAAACTTGGTAGGTGTATTACCAGTTGTTACAAGGCCGTGCCTAAAGCACGAACACACGAAGTTTTTCCCAATGACATTTTTCGAGATTCACCATTGTTACAATTTGCAACCATTAACCATCTACTGCCACATTTCCTGATACTTTCCTAACAGTGTCATTTAACAGCACATTTCCAATATCCGATCCGAACTCCATCGGGAAGTTTAAATTTATTTTGCGACTAGTTGTTCGAGATATCTAGTTACACCGAAATAAGGTGTTTCTGTAATGTGAGAACCCCACAGTTAAAGTGTTTATCGGCATTAAAAAATCCGGTTGAAATTCGCTATCCACAAAATAACGCTAAGTAAAACACAAATTCTTTGGCTCATTGGGTCAGTTAGCGCTCTGTGCTCCCACTATCCTACCATAACCCCCCGATACCAGTGTCGAAATAATTGAAAACATGACGTAATGGAGGTAAACATTTGTGACATACTACTGCTAATAATGATTTGTTCGCAATTAGTCTGAAACGGGTGAATTTGTCATTCTTTCGACAGTTGATATGAAACACTGCTGATTAAACAAACTTCACTGCCGCATATGATGTGTGGATTGATCATATTATACGGACTTTTTGTTAAACAGTACCAAGAACTGCAGTGAGTGGACTCAGCCGTTCATACTTGGCTTTCGCAATGAAATGGCATTATTTTTCCAAACGTTACCCTTAAAAGATCAGGTGAACTGTTGTAATGTAGCTAATAAATCTAAACATATCTCCACCAAACAGCCACACCCCAAATAACCTTCCCTCTCTTGGTTCGACATTGAAAAATATCAACTCAGTGCCACACATTCAAGTTGTGCGCAAACAAGATTAATAATCAGTTGAACAGTTTTGACGACGTTTCTTAGTCACGTGGTATATTCAGCAAAACCAAAGGCAACAAACAGTATCTTGAAGCAAGTTGGTGTATCCTAGTGCCAAAATGGTAGGATTAGGTGGGATTAAAAAGTTATTCTGTTCGCGTTCACTGTGAGCTTGAGTGAGAAATGTAGTCACTAGGACACACGAACGACTGTCACAATGATTAATCATTTCAATCCAAGTCAGGTGGCATCAGGTCAGTATTGACTAGGAATGCGCAACTAAGTTGTCCAAGCAATATATTTCGGTACATGGAACAGAAACGGAGAACTTCACAAAAAGAACGCAGGCGTGGTGGAATCCGTTTAAATGGATGAAATCAGCCCCTGTTCTCTGCATGGTGCAGTAGTTCACAGACGAACACCGTTCAACTGAGATTTCATTGCACACAAACACTGGGGCTGCCATTATAAAAAGGATATGGACTTGCGAAAAATATGCAAATGTTGGATTAAGCACAAAGCGTGGAAATGTTGTAAAATTGACCGCCAAATACTTTTCAAAAGCACATTCTCACTCGTAACTTTATCTAACCGTAAAATTACAGGTTTTCAAGTTGACTAAATAATCAAGTGTTCATCATGAGACACGAAGTTATAAGCAATAACGTTATCAGAGTTTTACAACGAATGAACACCTCTTTTCAGAATTTGTGTCCGGTATCTCCTGGACAATTGAACATGTTAAACCAATCTACCGTGGTTAACACCAAACATTTATAACGGCGCATTACGTGTTCGACGAGTCTTACCAAGGTCTGATCAAGTGGATTGAAACAAAAAACGGACTGTTAACGGATGAATCAGTTACGATAACACTCATTAAGTGTGATTACTATTTTCATCCAGATCCTGACTGAGCCCCGTGGTTTTATCCATCTAGAAAAATATTTTTAAACTACCACGACATGTGCACTACACATTTTTACAGGATCCCTGTGTATTCGGCCAAATGTACGTGATAAACGACTAAACAACCAGTCTACCCGCTGAGTCTGAGTCGACCATGAATCAAAAACCTACAAACTCAGTCCATTGGAACAAACCATCGACAGCACACATTTCACTCACATATGGGAGGCCACTCGTTGCGGCAAACATGTTCACACATCTACAAACATCAAATTGATTGCGAACCCCTGAGAGAATGAGAAGCACGTGGATATAGCCTACACAAGTAGCTGTTATATTCAAAGTTTGTCATTGTTGCAATAAACAGTAAATCTGAAATTGTCAAAGTGAACTTCGTGTGATACCCGATCGGTTTAAAAAGGTAGCAAGACTTCTAATTTAACGTGAATGTCAAGGTTTTGTTTTCCCTAAAAGGGAGAATATGAATTTTTCCGGCTCTCAGTAATCTCAGTAGTTTTATTTAAGTGACAAGGATTTCCCATTTGTGTTCTAGTTGTGATCGAAAATTATTCTACAACTTGTAAACAAAACCTCATTATGGAGACCGTTGACAAGCAAACGGTGTTAGTCTGTGCCGATTACACTCAAAAATCCCAGATAATTTCAATTTCGGATTGAAGCTTCTGAACCAACAAGGTATGCTTCATGTCCACCACTTCTGTTGATCAATAAGCTGCGATTTATAACATCAACTGTTCCATATGAAAAACCTGCGAAGAATATTTCAAGTGTACAGATTGAAAGAAACTGGTTGGTAAGACAGCATCGTAAAAATTCAAAAACAACGACAGATTTAGCGAAAGTTGACCGGCATTCTACAAAAAGTTTAGATGATGGATTAGGTAATCCTAAACATAGAGAGGGAAACCATTGGCCTGAGCTCAAATTTCCTTCATACGTCGGATAAAAAAGGTCATACAACTGGAATAGCTTGCATCAAATGACAGTATCATTTGTGAAAACATCAAAGCCAACGTCAACCAATTATCACGTTACATAGCGTAGATGGATGGAAGATGGCAATCGCTCTGAAGCTCGAATGAAAGATTTGTCCACCGAGTCTAGCTACAAGTTATCGTTCACACAGTGGTCCTAAAGTGTTGATAGATTTTCAGCCAATCGATACATCAGAGTTGGTGACAGCATGATTTTATTCGAACTCATACATGAATGTCGTGGATTTGTGCAGGAAATACTGCACATTTTAGATTGTAGTCATTATCTTGGAACACATTTGCATTATCCGATATGAGTTATGTCCAGTTTAAACAACAAATTGTTGATCAGTTAATGTTGCAACGTAAGTCGATCTGCCATGTTGATTAGATAGCGAAACGTGGACACCTGAGCTGATAGTAGTTGCATAAATGATAACACTGGTATTAAATGGATGATAACTATGTGCAGGGCCGCACGTCTGATCTAGCATACACCAGCAACTGTCTTTCGCTCTGTAGCAAAACAGCCCATAGACTATGCTAACACTAAGTCTATGAGTTACTCAACACGCAACAATAAATCACACGGTCTGAAATTGAAGAAAACCTGCATCTTTCCTATGTTTTTTTCCAACCAGCCAGATGGCGCTGTTTAATGAACAAATATATTGTTTCAAACTCGGTATTATGGGAAATATCAAACGGTTGACAATTTAACGTTCGGGTAAAAATATGGAGCAGCGGCGACTCCAACATCCGAGAGTTTGCCCATGAAATATATGTTATCTTTTGCAGCGTTCTCTTCAATTAAGCCGTGCTGGCTGAATACTTCAATAAATCTTACGGCATACAATTTTGTAAGCCGGTCCACCGTTTGGCTGATAATCTTACCATTGTATGATCAACAGAAAATCTCTCCAGATGTAATGTTCCGTGTCTGATGGCCAATTAATTGCTCAGACATTATGACATTTAGATGAAAACCAATTTTACTAGTTCATTTGTACTTCGGAGGGGTGATGTGCATGGTAATAGAGGACAGCTGCAGTTATACTAGGAGAACAGTATAAAAATACTGTCAGCGGTAACACGAAATTCCTAAGACACACACGGCTACTGTGTAAAGTAAGCAGATTATGGATGGAACCAGGCGGAATTCTGACGACAAAAGCTTACCAGCTTCGAAGTGAATGAGATTATCGTCAACATGACAGCTTAAGAGCGGTGAAATGAAAAGACGCTTGATCATGTAACACAAAACGGATACCTTCGTTTCTCGAAATCCAACTGAAAACACATCTACCCCGCAACTATTCAGATTCACTTGAGCTAATGTGCTATCGCATATCACTTTCCTTCATTGGTATTTTTGTTCTAAACGGTTGATCTATAAATTAGTGCGGGGAACGGTTTCCGTCAACAACACGACGAATTGCTTAGTACCAGGTGACACACGCAGTTGCCTGTCCAAGGTTCAAAATAATTATATTATTATATTATTGTTATATTATTATGTATATTATATAATACTATTATATTATATTATCAGATATATAGTACATTAGTATTATATTGTTGTAGTGTTAAGTTATAGGCCCATGTGTTACATTTACAAGGTATGTTCCGCTCAAACTCAGTACACCCATTCTGGTCGTCAAAATATTAAGACATCTAAAACAAGTTGCAGCAGCGCAATCAGTAAAGAAGTCGTTTACATTTCTAAAATGGTGTATCCAATGTGTAATGTGCATCAACGTTGGTAACATTCTGCTCAGCATGACAAGAAACAAGGTGAATTATGAAAACATTCTGATTAAAGTATTCCGGCCACAAACTGACGATTATAAGCGCTGGGTAGACTATTCACAGCCTTAGTCAGAACTCCGACTTCCGTGAAAAGAACAGGTTTATGGCATTCAATTTCAACCTGTTTTGTCCAATGGTTAGAAAGCGAGGGCTGACCGTGACGTAGATTCTAACCTGCTTGTTGTATTCAACCTTCGATGGCTTTCCCAACCCACTTACGTCCAGCGGGCAAGTTTTGAACAAACGAGTCCCCCTGTCAACGAGTAGTGTGTAACGCTCAGTGTTCGTGGTCAGTTGGTACACTAATCACTCTGCTCAGAGTGCAATGATTAGGTTACAGAGAAGGTGAACAACTTCCTTACCGGATTTTATTCACGAAGACACTCAAAGATTAGATAAAGTCGCCTGATGGCAGCAACATGGTCACGGGATAGGAAGACCCTTACCGTTTCGTTGAATAAAGTGGGTAGATTTCGCCTACCCAGTTGGATGTCCTAGTGTTGAGAATCGCTACCTTGCGGAACGAAAGCAAAAGTCAGTCTTCGTGACGCAAAGCAACTCCCAGGTTATTGAGTTTCTATTGGTTATTTTGTAGACTAGACGCATCAGTAAAATGAAGAATTATAACTGGTGCTGACGCTTTCGTTTTCTCACTGGTCGGCTCGACTCTGCTTGTACCCCGTTTTTTGACGCGTGATGCACTTAAACAACTTGTTTTACTACGGTGCTCGTTATAACGAAATCCGATGCTCGAGCAGTTTGCCATGTTGAATGGTCCCCGCGCTGACATATCAGTCAGTTCGGGTTTTCGACATTGGTTGGCCTTAGCCTTCTGCGAATCAATAGTTGAATTCGTATCGATACGTTTGTCCAACTCGCTTGATTTAAGTTATATTCAAGACAGTAGTGCGTCGCAGACAACGGCGAGTTTGATTGACTACTGTATATACTGGCATGATGTGTGAACTTGATTTGTATAAATATTTCTGATGTTCACCGGCTTCATATGTATCGGTCAACGAGAATATACGAAATGGTACTGCCATCCTGCAAAACCGGTCTTCAGGTTGCGAACAGCTGTCGACGTTGTTTCGAACGGATTAGCCATAAACCAACATCTGTAGACAGGCTTTTGTTAGGTAGCTTCGGGCCAGTATTCGATGCTACATAGACTTTGCATTGTCTCCTCGTGATAAGGTCAGAAATAAGTAAAACCACCAACAACGGAATGGCGGTTTCGTTGATGAACATTCCATTAACAAAACATTTACTTTTAACAGTACAAACGCTATTGAGTATAGGAGACGGAGTCTATACATATTAAACGAGGGGCTTACATTCAATATTTGGTAGTTCATATTACTTGTCACTTTGGTTCAATTCTGAGCAAAGCATGCATTAATAAACAGTCTGAATCGTTGGTAGCTAAATTAATCACATGAGGAAATATTCTGCCTTTGCTTTTCACCCAACTTCCATGGATCAGCAATACATTTTACTTCATGTGTGAAAATAGCATGTGTGATATCTTTCAAATCTAGCCGCTTTCCTTACGTACGTAGTGAATATTTCAACACAACGAACTCCATCTTCTTTGTGGTAACTCCCTTCTTTATGACTGGGCCTTTTGCCTCTTTTTGTGCATTTCTCCATTTATTTCTTAGCGTAATTTTTACCCAGTGTTATCACACACTCTGTTCGCTCTTTAGATCATCATGGATTCTTCCCACCCTGAAAGCTCCTAGGTAAACCACATAAAGTTGTTTTACGTTAAACTGTGTACTTATTACGAAGAAAGTATTAAGCGAGTTCATTTGAATGAATACATCATTTGCACTCAATCAGTCACTATCAGAATTAAGTGTTAATCCTTTCCCCAGTGATTTATTAATCACGGGCTTGATGTTCAATAAGATAAATATTTTCACACATTTTATTTATCAACACGCTTAACTCAAAGTAACAAAACCGTTGTCCATGTACATATATGTCCAGTCCTTTTTCAAATTTTGTGCGCTGTAACCCGTATGTATCAAAATTCATGTACAAACAGGACATTTAGGATGTTCTGTCCATTTTTCAGCACAAGTTAATGTCGAATGTCTGGCATTTAATATGGCTGTCTTAATACGTGACGCTCGAACACTACTGCCCCATAAGTTTCCCACCCATTGCCGCTGAAACACGTTTGAGTAAAATATCACTTTCGTTTTCAACCGATACACATCCTCACTACCAAATTTCATTTGAGCGAACTATTCAATACTCGTTACGAGCTCGCTTCTCTTTTCACACTTTGAATGAGTACGATGGTGGCTAATGTAGGAGGTTCTAAGTAAAAAGACGTTCTAGAGTGTCTGATCGCAAAAAGTCTTGTCTAATATGATTCGTGATAAACACGTGTTGCTCTGCGCTGAGTATAACACGGTTAAAGCTCAGTATTCAACACGGACTCATCTTCATGAATTGTATACTACGGTTACACACTTTTCTCCTGAAAATATTATTTATCATCCTCATAACGCAGTTGATGAACATTTCCATCATGTACCATGAAACTACCAAATTTGACGAACGGAGTAACTTTTGTAAATCAATAAATTTTCGCTCTTTACCTTCGCAGATTTAAACCTCTCTAACCTCATAACTCGGTTTCGTATATATCTAGAGATAACCAGTTTTGTGCACTACAGATTGTCTTGCGCAAACTCACCATAATGGATCATAATGGTGCCACTGTTAACGACAAGAGATTGGCCGAAGCATAGTTATGGTAAATTACACATATAGATGCATTTGTCCTCTTGCTACAGACTTCTGTATGTTCATTTGGTACACAGAGAGGCAATCCTAATAGCTTAGGAAGAGTTATGAGCCTTAGACCAGTAAAGGCATTTCATAGGAAAGCATATCAAGTACTAGTACAGAATGTAAAGTTCGTGTGTTGCGTAGAAAACGACCTCGACTTAATGATGATTAACCAAAATGTGTATTGAATTGATATATTCCAAAAGTAAATTGATTTATTAGTTTTGATCTCTACAATACTGTACTTGTCATAGCACTGGGTGCTGTAGAAGGGACCTGTGAAAAGAGCATTAGCAGCGAGATAATGTAATTGTTATATATGAATGGCACCTCACCATCTTCCAGCAAGACTATGCAGTTTATTGCATGTCGCCGTTTATCCGACTCTTTGACCACCTCTGTCACGAACGTTTTCGAATTCCGCTAGTCGGTCTGCTTACAGAATTTTACACACTGTCCTACCGTTCGAACATATTTTTGGGGTACTGAGGCCAGGTACGAATTTGTAAACCATCATCGAGCGCCCTCTTTTGTATTCGGGAAACTACATGTCCAATGTCAGCATGTGGTGGTAGATAAGTGATTGGGGGCCATTCATATAATACACGATAATTGTGCTGGAACTGCAGAACAAACCACAACAACTTCGCTCAACACAGTTTTCACCGAAAATGAAATGACATATTTGAACACCACTGCATTTGTGAAATTTCATCAGGACGCTATAAATGTTCCTGTGCAAAAATCTGGCATACTCATAGGCTCAAGTATGTGCGCTGAAGAATAACGAATTAGCAACTATTCTACAGAACGGCATCAGCAAACTGCGTGAAATGGTTTATTTAAATTAGCTCGCAAGGTTATGCTGATCAGCTGCCACCTGAAATCTTTCAAAAATATCTCTTTGGGCAGTTTTGGAGGAGAAGGATTTTAATATGTTTATCTCTCACACCCTGTCGTACCCAACCAACTTCGGCGCGATTAGAGAGGACTTTTGGACAGTTTAATTCGCTTTGGGTGGAACTACTACACAAAAGTTAAGCTCGGTTGCATCTGGATAAAAAAATGTGATGCGGTCAACCTCTCTTCGGAAAAACAATTAGGCACTGAGTACGGAGACGTTTGTTTTTGAATTCAGACAGGAATATCGCCTAGCATGTTAAATAAGATCTGAGAGTTCGACCTGTCTAGGAAGTTCTGTTCGCGAGCATATTGACTAGAATTGGCAGGGAGTAACTGTGATGTTTCGTGAATAG